>WSXT02167259.1:0-23664 GCA_011762715.2 Neuroterus valhalla | reverse complement strand
AAATAACCAAACTCATGATATCTTAATCCGAAATACCTAACTAAAATCCAAAACAATACAAATAAATAACTTTAGAAATCACAACAAAAATAATTGAGCGATATCATTAGATTACAACAATAATAAATTATCATTTTTTCCGATTCTTATCGAGAAATCCGAAATTGAACGAAATCCCAGTCAAAAAATTACAAATTGAAAGTAATATCAATCGATAACAATAGACATTATCAAGAATTCTGATTTACATCTTTACAGGATCGCTTTTGTTGGAACAAGACGCGATTTTTTTGTTTACGCTATTCTAAACTTGGATTCAAATTATTTTAACTGCATGGGATCATAATTTCCGTAAATGTTCGTTCTTTGTTGGATTACACTGTATTTTATTTAAAGACCTAACTATTTCTTGATTACATTTGTCTTGTGTTGTTTCTAAACTTTATTACATCAAATGATGATTTACTCTCAACTCATATAATTATAAAAAAATAATCAAGCTTCTTTTGACTGTCATTTATGCTGCATCAATTTGAACTTATAAACAATCGATCGTTGCTAAATTAATAAATAGTTTCATCGAAATTATTTACTTTTCTTCTTTGAATATTCAGTTATTTAGGATAGTATTTGAAGGCCGTAGCTGCGTGTACCGAAATTTTGGTTCATGAAGCCGAATTTTTTCGGCACAGATAGGCACTGTCTGAGTTAAAACTTCTGCGAAAGTATATCTTTTGCTGATAGATTGTTTTTCATTTGGATTTGATCTCAATAAAAATGTTCCTAATTGTGATTGCTTTATACAACTAATGTTTTGACTTTCATTGGTTATATTTTGGTTTTTTGCAATTGTAACATTGGAGTCTTATTTATGATCGAAATATTTATTGAATTCAATTTATTTATAAATTTGGATTGTTTCAAATCTAAACTATGTATGAGGTGTATAAAACATTTTTGAATTGGAACAAATCCAAACCAAAACGAATTTCTCAAAATTGAAAACCAACCTAAAGGACATGATAAATATATAATAAATATCATTGAAATAATAAGGATCATTACAAAAAAAAAACACTTTGAACCGTTTTTCAAGAAACCGCACAGTTTTCATTCATTTCAATAATAATGATTTTTGCACCTTTTATTAGAAAAATTACTAACTTACGACTTGTTTGCAATTATCGAATGAAATTTGTTATGACAGCTGTGAAGCGCTTTCTCTTTCTAATAAGAATTTTTTCTCAATTATATTTGCAAAATTATAATTTTTTCATACACAATTATTTTAACGAATTCGATTATTTATAACTTCTAGGCCTCCGAAATTACTGAAAATTTAACACAATGTAGTAAGAACACTTTATCCACTTTATCCCGTTCTTAAAAAATAATTGGTAATCCTCACTCTGACAGTATTAAAAAAAAGTTTTTGTCGCGGGCGCCGTGTAACAATTGTCGCCTCGAATGGCACACAGTGGAAAAAAACACTTTTTTGGGACAAAGATCAGCCGACTCCTCCATTTTTAACGGGTCAGAGTTTTTTTTAATGCTCATAAAGAATCCTACTTCAACGTAGCGGTGCACGTTTTTTGAATTTGTTATTTATTAATTTGTAATTTAACCTTAAATTTGAAATTTATCATATTTGCGATAATTACCTAGCCCCATCCCTCGATATTTCATCACAAAAGTGAAGAATTAGTAAAGTTACTTTTTTTGAATAAAAATGTAACTTGTAGATGAATATTCCGTATTTCGTTGATTGTTAGAAACAAATTAGTGGATATAACTGTTAACTGTTGCATTTTTTGATTTCAAATGTATTACTTACATATATTTTGTTGAAAAAATGTGAAGAATCAATTTTTAATTGTGAAAAAGCTCCACATAACAATTACAGTTAATAGTTTAAGCAATTTTTATAAAGAAATTCACTTATTTGTCATATCTATACTTCGAAAAATTTTCTTCTCTGTGGAATAATTAATTTTCATTTGAAGCACAAGGAAATTACAAATTAGAGTTCCATAAAACATTATTTGTCCTTGTTATAAATATCTTTTATAAACAAATTCACTTATTTGGCATATCTGTGCATCGGAAATTGTTCTTTTCTTTAAATCATTTATTTTCATCAGAATAACAAGAATATTACACACGCGTTGTTGAATAATTTTTCATGAAGAAATGATAATTTTGCAAATATAATTCAAAGAAAATTCTTATTAGAAAGAGAAAACGCTTTACAACTGTCATAAAAAAATTCCATTCCATTATTGCAAACGAGTCGTAAGTTATTAATTTTTCTATTAAGAGTTTCAAAAATCATTATTAATAAAATAAATGAAAATGGTGCGGTTTTTTGAAAAAAGGTTCAAAGTGTTTTTTGGTAATGCTATCATGTACAGATTTTTCCAATTGTTGTCATTTTTTGAAAAGTTACCGAAATTTCATGGGCCCAGTTGACGTGGCCTGACTCATGTCTCATTCTTTTTGACATAACCACAGTTTGAACCATTTTCACACTAACATAAGACTTCAAAATTACCCTTAATTTTAGCGTCCGCCAACCATCTTTTAGGATTCTCCTCAGAAGTTGGTCTGAATTTCCATCAACTATGTCAGTATCGATTCTGAAAGTTCTAAGGTTTAACCGTTACGACTTTGGACGCTGAATTGTTGAACGAAATTATTTCTTTTTCTTAACAACGAATAAGCTCACGTGGATAACCGTGTGTCTGGAGCTTCCATAACGACAGGGTTGGCATCGTGGTACTTGAAGAAGGTTGGAAAAGGGAGGCGCGCTGCTGCAAATGTGGATTCGCTCGTTGCGATCGATAAGTGGTTTGTAGGTCAGGGTCCCGATACACTCGCTGCTCGGCGAAACTCAGGATATACCTCAAAACGAGCCACAATTCCATTTCAAACTTGAGAGGATGGACCATATCACTTATAAACTATTAGAGCCACTAATGGTTATCGTCCTTTTGGTTTTGAAGACACCCCCCCCCCCCCCGTCAATTAGAAGAACGTTTTTACTCATCGTTTGAGTTGCGGCAGGCGGCACTGTACGTGAGCTTGTAGTGGTGAGTGGTGGGAGGTGTTCTCTAAAACTATAAATGGGATCTCTTTCTCCTCTCCCTTCTTCTCTCTTCTTCACTCCCATCATTCTTCTCTTCTCTCTCTTTCTCTCTTTCTTTGATTGGCAAGTTCCTTCCTCCTTATCAGAGCACAGTAATTACAAGAGGAAGAAAACATATTATTGTTATCACGATTAATACTAACGGAGTAGAGTACAATGTTTAAATTTTGCATCTCGCTTGGTTTTTAAAGAATAATTTTATCAAAATGTGCATTTTCAAACAAAAATCATCATCAAGATTCTTAATAATCAACAATTCTAGTTTCGTTACAAATTTTTTCCAATGAATCCTGCAAAATATTTCAAATAAGGCAGACCGGAGTAAAATATTCAATTTAAATGAATCTGTTTATTTTTTTAACTTGTATTCGCGAAATTAAAAAGGAAAAATCTTTTTTATAGATAAGAGTAATATTAGTAAATAATATGTTGAGCCCACTAACGAATTAATAAAATTTCAAGTATCACCTTCTGAAAGAATATGTCGGATTTTAATTTCCTGAACCACTATATAATATAGTATACGAAATGTATTTTTGGGCAGGATCCAAAATGATTTTAAACAATTTATAGTGAATACTTAAGAAGTTGAGATGAATTTTTACAAGTTAAAAAATTCATCTCCGACCTAATACGCCGGAATAGAAAATGGAAGGGTGATCTTCGTGACGTATGGACGTGACATTTTATTTCTATATACGCCATAAAAAATTGTAAGGGTGACGAGGACTTGAATCCTACAAAATTCTCAAGAACCTGTGATGAACTCCAATAAGTTTGAAAAATCATACTCAGCGGCATGTGTCCGAATAGAAAATTGGAGTATACACTGAAAAAAAAAGTTTTTTCCACCAAGAATACAAGATATTTTTATCCGATTTTTTAATATCCCGTTTAAGTTTCTGAATATTAAAAAGCTGATATTTTTCTCCCTTGAAAAACAGAAGTTATTTCCATAGTTAAAGCATAATGTGTCGTTACCATAGCAACCGCAACGGTGGCGTCACGAATCGTCTGAAAAATACTATATAATATTACGTCATTGTTTTCAATAATTACATTTTAATATAAATTTTATATCTGGGATGTAAATGCGATATTTTATCTAAAATTATTACTTATTTTGAATAAAAATTTATAATGTATCTTGGTATTTTGCTGTGAAGGAACCCGAGCTTTTTTTAAATCAGCTTATTTATAAGTAAGGGAAAAAAACTTTGATTTTATTATAACTAAAATACCAGTTTCTTTAGGGAAGGGAAAAATTTCCTGGGTGTAAAGAATTCTTTTTTTCAGTGTACGCTCATTCGGTATCCAACCTTTTTTCATCAACGTGAGTACTTTTCTTTGGGTACTCAAAATTTATGGTGTCTTTCCTCCTAGAAAAGGGAACAGGGTTTGACCCGAATAATGTGACAAATTTTTTTTTACTCTGCTGCATATAATACTGGAATTTTTGTTGACATAATGAGGTGGGATACTCCTCTTCCCAGAAGAGAAAAATATGCAGGAAGAGAGCATTATATATAATAATAAAAAATATGCCCGAAGAGAATACATGAAGCAACTTTATATTTTTGAGAAGAGACAGATTTCGAGATAGAGATTGCTTCGGAATGTAAAACTTCGGATTCAGACCCTAACATCAAAATTGAATCGCCGCATTCCACACTATAAATGCTAGAATAACATCTTTCTTAGATGCTAAGCTCCCACTTCTGATTTGCATTAGGTCTTTATTCAGAGTCAAAAATTGCATAAAAAGTCAAAAATCCAAGATACAAAAAGGCAGATATTTTCTATAATTTGCCATGCATTTACTTGAAAATGAGTATTAAAGGGTTTTTGGGGTCGCTAATCCCGAAAATGAAGTCTCAAATTTAAAATGGTGGACCCAAAATGGTAAAAATTTCTGTGAAAAACGACTTTTCCGAAATGGGGCAGCTCGAGGCAGCAAGTGAAAACGGTTTCAAAAAGTAGACACTTTTCCGCAATAGGAACAACAAATCCCGACACAAGAACTCGCAGGAAAAAAAAAGAATTTTCTACGTGAACTAGTAAATCGGGTAAAAAAGAAGATAAATTTTTCCTCTGCAATACATCGCACAAATCGTAAACGTGTTTGCGAATTCTACATATTTCATTATTGATTCCTAATGTGTGAACCTTCACGAGCATTTCCCATTTCACGCAAACTTTTTCCACCAAAAACTCACTGAATGTAGCAAATCTGAGAAAAATGTTCGACATTTCGGGTCTCCCATCTAAAATTTTGGATTTTTTACTTCATTTTCGAAATCAGCGACCCCAAAAAACCCTCAATACTCATTTTGGAGTGAATGCATGGCAAATTTGAGAAGAATGTTCAACATTTTGGGTCCACCATTTTGAATTTTGGATTTTTTGCTTCATTTTTGAAATCAGCGACCTCGAAAACATTGTGTTGGTACCAGAACGTAGTGATTCGGATTTTTGGCCAGCTTTTTGGGATTTGAACCACTGTGCGTCAGTAACCTTTCACAGAAATTGCGTAACCTGTTTTTACTGAATTCACTATTGAATGGAAAAAGTTACTAAAGTTTCTTGTTCTTCTAAACAATCAGTAAAAAGTGACTAGAATCTCAACTAAATCTACTGCAATTCCAGGAAATTTCTCTGCAATGGTTTCAAATCAGGGAAGAACTAGTAAAATATCAGTAAATAGTTATAGGTTTCCACAACAACTAATTTTCTATTAGGAATTAGTCAGAATTCAAGAAATACAAGAAATATCAAAGATTTAGCTCATAAATCAATTATCATCTGAAATACATTGTTCGAAATATAGCGAATAGCCGCAAGCTGGAAACAACGGTTCCTCATCAGATACGCATCTATTTAAGGAATAAATTTGGAAACAGTTTGACCCGAAAAAAAACTTTCTCCTTGGATTAACATGTTAATTCGGTAGCATCAAACAAATAGTAGTTTATTCGACAATAAGTATAGTCCTTGGTTGGATCAATACGATAACAAATCATTAATCCAACCAAATCGTTTTCTAAGTGATATATTAGAGATTTGTTTTATTGTGAAGGAGAAACATTGTATGTTGATTTGAAAGTATCATGATAAGGTTTGTCGTTTTAATGACTTTGGTTAATTTTTCTATAAATCAGAAAGGAATTCCTGTATATTATACAGTAGTAGAATTTAACGTACTAACAATCAGTGAACACATCCAAATGAACACTGAAGAAAAGTTTTTTCTTTCTACCAAGAATACAAAATATTTTTATCCGAGTTTTTTAATATCTCTTATAAGTTTCTGAATATATTCAAAACCCGATATTTTTCTCCCAGAAAAACCGAAGTTTTTCCCATAGCTAAAGCCTAATGTGTCGTTACCATAGCAACCGCGACGGTGGCGCCACGAATTTTCTGAAAAACATTATATAATATTACTTTATTATTTTCAATAATTGTGTTCTAATTTAAGTTTTATACCTGGACTGTGAATGAGATATTTTATCAAAAGTCATTACTCATTTTTATGAAAAATTCATAATGTAATTTGATTATCAATCCGATTTTTGATGTATTAGTCATGATAAAAAAGGGCGAAAATAATATAAAATAACTATCACTTGAATCTGTGTGAACCAAGTGAGGTTAAGTCAGACATATTTTTATTTTGGTATTCTCCTGTGAAGGATCCCGAGTTTTTTCAAAATGAGCTTACTTATCAGTGAGTAGAAAAAAACTTTGGTTTTTTTTATAACTAAAATACCATTTTCTTTAGGAAAGGGAAAAATTTTCTAGGCGGAGAAAACTTTTTTTTCAATGAAAATGTGATAATAACTGAATATGATTTGTATAAATGAACGAAAATTCAGCGCATCATATTTATTCAACTTTGTTGGAAGAGAGAGATTTCAGATAAGAGTTTGGTGCTCTGAACACCAGAAAGAATTCCTCTTTGCGATGGAAATCGAAATAAGACGACCATATCCATAATTTCCTGTATTATCGATTTTTCGTTGAGTTCAACCGGTCAAATATATCGCTAGGGCTAGTATTACGAGAAATTTCGTTATCGTAGGCATTAAGGTTCTTAATTTCTGTTCGTTTTTCTTTGCTCTCAATTAAGATTGTTTATTATCTATCATATTTCGAAATTCAGTGAATTTCAACTCAGATGATCCTTTATTCATTTCGTTTCAGTTATCTTCAACTTTTCAGTTTCTTCGCAATGTGTTTATTTTCATTTAAACTGATTACATTTACTAGTCCAAGGACGAAATTACACAGAAAAAAAAACAAGGGACGAGAAGTGAATCAGTTTGAAATTCTAAGGCAATGCAGAAAAGATGGGGATCGGCAAGGAGAAAATTGAAGATAGCTCATTTTTCATTTTACCCTATCCAATCCTCTTTTTTTGCATGCCCAGATGACCTAAGATTTTTCACCTGAATCAGTTTTAACCCTTTTTTTCTGTGTAATTAAGATTCTGTAATTGAGAAGAATAAAAATGATTACTTTCAACAATGAACTCATTTCTTCCTACCCCTTTTATTTATTTTCTCAAATGCGAGATTTTAATGGAGTAAAAAATTTCTCAGAATGTGATGACCGATGACGATGGTCGAAAGAATTCGCGGTGCGCGAATAACAGGAACTTGCGGCACTTCTGTGATAAATGCGAAGGATTCGATTACGACGATAAAGCGAATATGTGGGTCGTGAGAAAAACGTCCGTCAATCGACACGCGCTGCAAAAGCGAGGCCTGCTGTTCAGCAAAATTTTGCACGAGATCTCTTTTTATAGGAAGCCCAGTTGACGCTACCGAGTCATTAATAATGTTCACGTGAGACACTCATACCTTTTAACAGTGTATGGATCCACTTTAGCCTTTCTGGATTTCGACTACTTTTTCCATCCGTACATGAATTTTCGAATTTTATAACAAATTTTAGAATAAATTCCGAGACGAGTGAACGTGACACCTGTCTACTCTTTGAATGATGTATTGAAAGCTTTTATGAAAATGTTGGAGTTTTAGATCTTCCAACAGAATTTCACATATTCCATTTTCTTACAGTTTAAAATACAAGTTCTTTTATTCTCATATTTTTCATCTCCTATGTAGTGAATTGAAAGAATTGGGAGCACTGAAATAATAATGTTCTTATTGTCACAGTTATCATTATTAAAATAGAGGGCAACTAACATCTCTTCACGCAGGTGAAGGAACCAAGAGCCAGCTTTACTCAGAGTCACAAGGGGGGGGGGGGGCCTTTGTACTAATGAGGAATAAGATACACATAGTAAATTTTTATTAGTTTGCAATTAGTTTTTCCTAAATATCATATTGAAAATATACGGGTTTTTTCAATTTTGACGATACGTGTCTCGATATAATTAGTTGAAAATTGAAGTTTTTCTAGAGAGTTAACTGAAATTCAACTTCAATAGTTCTAAATATCCCAATTCTCAGAGATTTTCAACTGAGGCTATTTGACGCAGATTTCGCTTATCCTCTGAAAGCTCCTCATTTTTCTGAGATGCAATTAAAATGCAAATAAAAAAGCTTGGAATTAAACAATACAGAAAATTGAACTTTCTTGCCTCTTCAAAAAGTTATTCAAATTCATGTCCTTCTCGAATTATGGAATTTTTTGTAATTAATGACATTCGAATGAAAAGTTTGAACATTACTGGCGCTCTTTTCACATTTTTTACAATGTTCGGGATCTTCGAAATTTTAAATGGTCCAAAAATTTAAGAAAATGTTAATTTAAACAGTTTCAAATCCTTCATACGAATGCTTCACTGTCAAACTTTGAAGTTACTTCTCTTATGTGATATTATAATTTCACTGATGTGATTAGCTTAGTATTCTGAAAAAAACACTGTTCAATCAGTGGCATATCTATCTGCTCTTTCAATCAGTGAAATTTATATTGATTCGTTTTTAGAGATTGCATCCATCCTAATTATTCTTTAACTGGAAAATTTATACACGTCCAAAATCTTCTCTTCTCAAATTTTGAACTCTACAACTTGTATTTTTTCAAATGAGACAATTTTACAAGCCTTAAGCATGTTCAGATGAGTTTAATTGAAGCTCTGAATTCGGATTAACAAATTTGGATTCCTTCAAAGTTTGACATTTTCATGACTTTTCAAAACATCAAATATTTTGAAGCTCCTTAACATTAGAGAAGGCCGAAGAGATGTGAAAAGTACAACGGTAATTTTTAACCTTTTATTTGAATTCCACTAATCAGGAAAAATTCCGAAATTCGGGAGTAGCATAAATTTTTGTAACTTTTTGAATTCAACTTTTTGAAATGTAAATAAATAAAAATGAATAGAAAATTTCAAAAGGATGAGAAGAATATAATTTCAGAAGAATACTCGCATGAAATGAAACTATTCAAACTCTCATCAGAAATATTTTTTTCCGAAAATTTTTTAGAGAGAGCGTGAAGGAAAGCGTTACTTTCCTGCGTTCTATATCATTTTGGGAAACATGAAACATCATAAACTAAATCTGCGTCAATTAGCGTCAGTTTTCAAGTTAGAAGAATTGGGACATTTACAGCTATCGCCAATAAACTTCGATGAACCTTCTGAAAACCTTTCAATTCTGAACTTATGAAGTCAAAGAACATAATACAATACATTTCCAATATGTCTTTGCTTTGACTGATCTATTCTATCTTATCTAATCTATTCTTATTATAGAGCCAATCACTCAAAGTCAATAGAAACATGGCCTATAGTATGTTATAGTTCATTCACTCGTGGTCTTTCATAAAAGTTGCAGAACCTATTTTATGTAATGATGTGTAAAGATTGAAGGGTTTCGGAATTCAAGACTAAAACAAAACTGTTGGTACAGATTCTAAGCATGAAATCAAAAATTATATTGAAAATATTCATGGTAAATAGAATTTATTCATAATCATGCGACCAATCTGGTCAATTTTTCGAATCTATATAAAAATGAACGCATTTTTTTCGTTTTGAAAACAAATATTTAGAGGTGGCGCAAACCACAATTTTGTTTCACAATTCTCAATATTTGGTGGATCGAGTTCGAAATTCAGCATTTCTCTTCACAATAAGTCACAGAATGCGAATGAAATATTACTTTTTAAATATCACCCCCATGAATCTGTTTTATAGGGTCCCAAAAAACCCCATAAAGGAAAAAATGGGTTTTTCGAGTTTTTGGCGCTAATTATGATTTTTTTGAGGTTTTTTTACGCAGATTGTTTCGAATACATGGAATACTACTTCATATTGATAATTAGACGTTTATTTAAATGGTTTAAACAACTTATTACTGTTTTAAGCAACTTTCCCTTAAAAAGGGTTAGAAAGTCAAGGTTTTTTCTGAAATTTCCAACGTTTCAGTTGAAGCGATGTAATAAATGATTAGAGTTAACAAAAATAATTGTTTTAACAACTTCTTAATAATTATAGCAATATTCTCTTAGAATAATGCTACAAAGTTGCGGTTTTTTCTGTAATTTTCAACTTTTTGTCCACTTTTAACTTGAAGTAACTAATTATTTGATTTTATTTAGCAAAAATAATTGTTTAAACAAATTTTTAATGTTTGTAGCTATCTTGTTCTAGATTCATACTACATAGTTGCGGTTTTTTCTTTGCCGAATGATTGAAAATTGCGGGTTTTTCCTACACTTTCAACTTTTTGCTCACTTTTCACTTAAAGTGAGTTAATATTTAATTCAATTTAACAAATGAAATTGTTGGAACAAACTATTGTTTATGGCTATCTTTTCTTAGATCAGTGCCTAAAAGTTCCGAAAAAAATTAATTCAAACAAAAAAGCTTAAATCATTAAGTGAAATTTGAATTTCGAATTTTCTACTAAAATTATGGAAATTCAAGGCAAAAATTGAATTTTCAAGAAAGTAGTTCAACTTTCAACCAAAGAGTTGAATCCTCGACCTAAAAACATAAATTTGTATTCAAACATATAAAGGTTCATATTTCAAACAACAAAATTTTATTTTAAATAAAAAAACATCTAATTTTACCAACAATAAAATCAATTCAACCTAATTCAATCTAATTGAGTTTCATTCAAATTCTATTTAGTGCAAAGTTAAACATTTTAGAAAAACCACAACTTTCTAGCACTTATCTAAGAGAAAATATTTGTAAACGATAATACATTGTTTCATAATAAATAAATTTTATACAAAACAGCGACTTTTTAGCACTAATCTAAGAGAAGATAGCCATGAACAATAATAATTTGTTTGAACAATGAAATTTGTTGAATTATATTAAATATTAACTCACTTCAAGTGAAAAGTGGGCCAAAAGTTGGAAATTTAGGAAAAATCACGATTTTCTATCATTAGGAAAAGGAAATATTAGTATCAATGATAATGATTTGTTTAAACAATTATTTTTTTGACACGAATTGATTATCACTTTAATCTAATTGAGAAATGATCAAAAGTTCAAAATTTCAGGAAAAACCGCAACTGTGTAGCATTATTCTAAGAATATGTTGTTATAATTAATAACAAGTTGTTTCGACAATTATCTTTGTTAACTTTATTGATTATTACCTCGCTTCAACTGAAACGTTGAATTAAGTTGAAAATTTCAGAAAAAACGTTGACCTTCTGACTCTTTTCCAAGAAAAAGTTGCTAGAAACAATAATGAATCATTTAATCTATTTAAATAAACATCTGATTATCAGTATGAAGTATTATTTTATATATTTGGAACAATCTGCGTTTAAAAAACCGCAAAAAACTCGAAAAACCCATTTTTTCACTTATGGGCATCTTTGGGACCCTATAAAACAGATTTATGGAGGTGATATTTGAAAAGGAATATTTCATTCGCATTTTGTGACTAATTTTAAAGAGAAGTGGCGAATTTGGAACTCAATTCACCTAATATTGAGAAATCTGAATAAAATTTACAAAAACGTCTTTTTTTCTTATGGGAAATACGTGTTAAACTTCAAGCGGCTTCTCATTTGGACCACCTCTAAATATTTTTTTTTTTCAAAACAAAAGAATGCATTTATATGTTCCAAATACGTCCTAGAAACATTGTTGGAATATTAGACGTTTTAGGAACGTTATTTTTCCTGACTTAGGACATTTTTGGAACGTTCAAAAGAAGTCTGTTGACGAGTTTAGAGTTTTACTGGAAAAAAGGAAGTGAAATTTTATTGCAAGTTATTTCCAAGTGCGTGAAGTTGGATTGACACAAAAGAGTATATACAAAATCAAAATAGTTGACATGGGTAGCATACTCAATTTTCGGTCAGCTTTAACCACTAGAAGTTGATTTTTGTTGCAGATAAATTTTATCTTGATACTGATGTAAAAATCAAGCTTAATTTTTACTGTGATTTTCGATTTCCTGTGGGGACCTTCACCCCAAATTCACAGATTAGATTTAAAAGTGGTATTAACACAAAGAGTCTCACCCTATTTTTTTTTAACCGAATCGTTTTATTTGCTCTAATAGTATTTCAATCTCGCCCTAACAGTCTGTAATCATTTTCGCTTTGCAAAATAAGCGCGAGCGAGCTTTGCATTTGCTATAGCTGGTCATTATCAGGCAGTCAGAAGCGAGCAAAACTTGTTCTGAGCGTGCTGGGTAAAATGCGAGCGAGCAAGCGAGCAAAGCCTGGAATCATGCAGTCAAGCAAGCGAGAGAGTGATAGAGTGTGGAAGATATACCGGCGCGGGACTGACCGTCGTGGAGAGGATCGATTGTGTGGATCATGAGTTGTAGTAGGCCATGCCTAAATTTGGCATGACTGTGTGTAGAACCACTGTGGCTGCCACTTTGCTCGGAGCCACGACTGTTGCTGCCCCCTCTGCTGGTCCCGGCACCTACGCCACTGCTGCATCCCGCTTCCGCTGCCGCGGGGATACCACTACTTCCGCACGCACCAGAAACGCCACCCACACTCGTTTCGCTGCTGTTTGTAGCGTTCGGATGCTGCTGGAACAAAGTCATAAATCACATCTTTAGTCGCTTCAGGCATAAAAACATTAATCGATTTGCATGCGAGTGGATTTTACAGATTTACATTGTAAATAGATTCTTCAAAAAATCGAATACAAGAAGTACTAAATTATTCAAAGTAGAGGGTTGACAACTAGGCGCTGAAATGTAACCTCTAGGATATTTAAGAGAGTTACTTTTGGATATTTTGAGATAATTTAGGCTATTCAAAGGTAATCGAGGTTTTTCAACGCACTGCAGGATATTTTTGAACATTTCCATGTAGTTTAGGATTGTTTAGGGGACTCCAAGGTATTTCAAGGTACTTCATGATATTTAGGAAAGGTACTTTGAAATATTTCAAGGTACGTTAAGCTTTTCCGAAGTAACCAGGGTTTCCCAGTGCACTTCAGGATATTTCAAAGAATTGAAAGGTAGTTGAAGATTTTTCGAAGTACTTTGAGATATTCCAAATCACTTCAGAATATTCAACATAGGTACTCTAGAATATTTCAAGATATTTTACACTATTTCAGCTTCTCGAGGTTTTCAATTCACTCTAGGATCTTTCAGAACATTTCAAGGCAGTTAAAGATTCCTTGAAGTACTTTAAGATATTTCAAAGAGCTTCAGAATATTCAACAGAGGTACTTGAAAACATTCCAAGATATTTTGGACTATTTCAAGCTACTCGAGGGTTTCCCATATACTTCAAGATATTCCGGATCGTTTCAAGGCAATTAAAGATTTTTCGAAGTACTTTAAGATATTTCAAAGAACTTTACGATGTTCAACAGAGGTACTTTTGAATATTTCAAGATATTGCAGACCATTTCAGCTCCTCGAGGTTTTCATGTACTTCAGGGTATTTCAGGACATTTCAAGGCAGTTAAAGATTCCTTGAAGTACTTTAAGATATTTCAAAGAGCTTCAGAATATTCAACAGAGGTACTTGAAAACATTCCAAGATATTTTGGACTATTTCAAGCTACTCGAGGGTTTCCCATATACTTCAAGATATTCCGGATCGTTTCAAGGCAATTAAAGATTTTTCGAAGTACTTTAAGATATTTCAAAGAACTTTACGATGTTCAACAGAGGTACTTTTGAATATTTCAAGATATTGCAGACTACTTCAGCTCCTCGAGGTTTTCATGTACTTCAGGGTATTTCAGGACATTTCAAGGCAGTTAAAGATTTTTCGAAGTGCTTTTTAGGTACTTTAGAATTTTCCGGAGCACTCTAAGGTTTCAAAGAACTCCAGGTCATTTTAAAGAGGTTCTTTTGAACATTTCAAGACACTCTAGGCTATTTCAAGGAACTCGGGAGTTTTCAATGTACTTCCGGATTATCCAGAATGTCTGAAGGTAGTTGAAGGATCTCCTAAGTACCTTGAGATATTTTAAAGAACTTCAGAATATTCAACAGAGGTACTCTAGAATATTTCTTAAAGATATTTCACACTATTTCAAGCTATTCGAGGGTTTCCGATGTACTTCAAGATATCCCAGAACATTCCAAGGTAGTTAAAGATTTTTCGAAGTGCTTTAAGATATTTCGAAGCACTTCAGAATATTCTGCAGAGGTACTTAAAAATATTTCAAGATATTTCGGAATATTTCAAGGTACTCGAGAGTTTTCAATGTACTTCCGGATTCTTCAGAATGTCTGAAGGTGGTTGAAGGGTCTTCGAAGTACTTTAAAATATTTTGAAGAACTTCAGAATATTCAACAGAGGTACTCTAGAATATTCAAGATATTTTACATTATTTCGAGCTATTCGAATTAAAATTAAATTATTGAACCTATTAAAATAAGCCTAAATAAGTTTATCATTAAATGAACTTATTAACCTTTAAAAATATTTTTATAGCGCTTAGGGATTCTTATAACCTTTGCAATATTTTCATTGGAAATTCAACTCAGGGCAACATTGTCACATTCACCATGTATACAATAGGTAGTGAAAATTGAAAATTAATCACAGATTTTGCCATGTAGTTGAAGGTTGAGTTTTCCACGAAAATATATTTTTTAAACAATAATAAGATTCAATACTTTCTTGAATTTTCTAATCGCGTTCGAAATGTAGGGGATTTTTCAAGCGTAAAATATTACCGACCATCCGGGGAAAGATTCCATATTATGCTGATGTCCTGGAAGTGTTGGACAATACCACGTGTTTACACTTGAGGATTGTGGTAAAGTAGCAAATATTTCAAATTCTCAAAAATATTTGCTCTAAAAAATTTAAATTGTTTCGAACTGCTTTCAAATCCTATCAAAATACTCAAATCAACCGAAAGTTCCTTGGGATTATAATTATTACGCCATGGTCTTTAAAATTCTTATAAAGCTCTTCAAATATTAGAATCGCTTAGAAGTTCTTGTGAATGAATTCTTTTCAACGAACTGAAATATTTTGGAATCCCGTGGAATTATATGAAATCTTCATAAAATTTTTGAAATCCTAGACAACTTCCCAAAAAAGTTTGATAGCTCTTGAAGTCTCTCATAATCGTTGCAATGTTTTTCTTTACAATTTAACTCAGGTTTATACTGACACGTTCATCATGCGAAAAATGAGTAGTAAAAAATGAGAATTGAATACTTATCATTTTGCACTCAAAATGCATATAATTTTGGGGTCATATCTTGTCACATTTGGCGAGTCTCTTTCGCGCCTGCCTCTCTTGCGACGGGTCTCTCCCGTGCCATCTCTTCTAAGAAGATGGGCAATTTTGTGGCAAGTCTCCGAACCGAATTGTCTCCTGCGGCATCTCTCACCCTCGGAAGTGGCAAAAGTGCGGCACCTCTCCCCAACAGAATATTTGAAATCTTCCTTCAAAGCAAATCGACTGCCGCTAACATCTCGTCGAACAATTCAAAAATGTTCTATCTCGGTGGCCAATGCAAAAAGGTCCTATCTCGGCGCCCGATGCAAAAAGGTTCTATCCCAGCGTTCCGTGCAACAAGGTTATATTATTCTATTATTTCGACGGCTCAGATAGAAACTTGTTTCATGGAACGCTGAGATGAATCTTTTTGCATCGGGCGCCAAGATAGGACTTTTTTGCATTGGCCGCCGAGATAGAACCTTTTTGAATTGGTCGACGAGATAGTACCTTTTTGAATTCTGATAAAGATATAACCTTGTTGCTTTGATCGCTGAGACAGAACCTTATTGTTAGCGACCGTCGAAATGAGCAACAGACTTTTCATGAAAATAATGTAGATCACATAACATCAAAATGGTAAATCTTGTAATATAAATGATGCAGGTCACATACCTTCCTCTTTTCTCAAGTATCGCAGGGGCGGAAAGGAACTCCTGTGACGGGTCATGGGAATAATGTCCTAGGACGAAGGAGTGAATGTAAAAATAGAGAATCCATAATATCCATGTGAGTAAAATTTGAATGTAATGCGTTTCCCGAAAAACGCCGTAATATTTCGAGTCGGTATTTGACTCACTCAGAATTTTCTATATGGGTATGGCTAACCACCAAACCCACATTATATACCAGGCCTAGTCATGGAAATATTATCGGTGACATACCTTCCCCTTTTCCCAAGTCTTGTCGAGGCGGAAAGGCGTAACTGGGATTGGGAATAATTTAGGTCACATATCCTAAAAATGGTAAATCGTGTTATGCTGGGGACTCGCCGTACTTTTGCCACTTCCGAGGGTGAGAGACGCCGCAGAGAGACAATCCGGTTCAGGAGACTTGCCACGAAATTTCCAATCTTTTCGGGAGGGATGGCGCGGGAGAGACTTGCCGCAGAAGAGACATGTGCAAAAGAGACTTGCCACGTGTGACTCGGTGTTTTTAATAAATTTGGAGGTACTTCAGGACATCCAGCAGAGGTACATTGGAATCTTTCAAGGTAATTTAGGATATTCCAAAACTACTATGAGGTATTTCGATGTACTTTCGGAAAATTTATATACTTCAGGATATATCATGTTCTTTGAAAAATTTTAATGAACTTCAGAAAATCTCACACTATTGAGGATATCTCGTGTATTCCGTATAAGTTTATGATACTTTAAGAGATTTATTTTAATTTATATAATTTCAAGCACCTTTAGTATTTGTTAAGGTACCTTGAGATATTCTTATGTGCTCCATTATATCCAAATGAGGCACTTTGGAATATTTTATGATCATTCAGGATATTTCACATGCTTCAGAATATTTCGAAGTACCTTAGGATTTTTCTAGGTACTTTGAAATATAATATACCTTTAGTAAATATGACATACTTCAGAATATTTCAAATTGCCTTGAAATATTCCAATGTACTTCCGGATATTATTTGTTTTTCAGGATCATTCGCTTACGTCAGGACATTTCACATATTTTAGGTTATTCATGTATTTCAAAATATTCCGAAGTTCTTTCGGATGTCTCAAAGTACCTAAGGATATTTCAATATACTTTAGGACATTTAACAGAGGTTCTTACGAATATTTCAAGATACTTTGGGATATTTGAAGCTACTCCAAGAAATTTCAATGTCCTCCAGGAAATTTTACATACTTCAAGATATCCCGTGTACTTCGAATTACTTGAAGGTACTCCATTACATATTACTCTTTTCAGGATATTTCAAGGAACGAATGGATATTTTATAGAAGTTATTCAGAATATTTTTAGGTACTTCAGGATTGTTAATAATTTGTCTGCCGCTGCTGGCTTCCATTATGGTCGAGTTCAGATTCGACTTGTAGCTGCGGTTTCGCGGAGTTTTGTGTCCTTCACAGCTCTAGGATACGAGCTGTCAACTCATTGACTTTTCTTTCCATTTTTATGGGGAACTCTATGAGATTTCCCATCAAATATTATATCACAGGAAAAACAACCTGCAGTTTCTACTCGGATTGCAGTGTAGCATAAAAAATCTACTGACAACGAAAACCAAACGCCTTTTTTCATGTGATGACCAAACAAAAGAAGTAAAGACTCACTAAAAGGAACTTCTACTATACTCCTAATTGTTATCGATAGAATTTGATACAAATATTTGGTTTAAACTAAAGGAGTACGTTGTAAGATTAATGTAGTACCTTCTATACCTACACTCACAATCAATATTATTTCTACGTCTTTTGAAAAAATACTCAGAAGTTTTTCTTATCATATAAGAATTAACAATTCGTGTTAATTTATTCAGCCCTGATACCAGTTAATCCGCTCTAAATATTCTCTGTTGCTTGTCAATGTTCAGAAACTTGTAAAACCTAGAACGTCAATCAGAATTTTTTAATAAGTTTTAGAAGCTGTTTTTGCTAATATTTTATAATTGTAAAAATTTAAGAAAAATCTTTAACGGAGAAGAAAGTTTACAAATATCACAAAATGGAGACAGCATTCGTTCTTCTGAAATGTTTAAAAAAAATCGTGTGAGATTGGCAGAATTTCGAAAATGTGAGCAAGATTTGGAGGAAAAACTATGCTGCTGCTAATTATGTCTGTGAATTTGTAAGATGTCTTGAGCAGCTCACAAGCCAGGTGAAAAGATAGAAATATTTTGTTTTTAAACTTAGCGAAGCTGATAAGTTTTCTCGTCTTGATTTCAGTTACATAAAAAATCTCTGTAAACAATTCATAGCGAACCAGAAAGAAAATTTTCAACTCTATACAAAAATTTCAGAAGGCTGTAAATCTGGAAGAAAATGTTGTTACATTTCTGGATCTTTTTGTTGAATACCAAACCCATACCTTTGCATCTTGTATGCTCTAAAATCAGAATTGCTTGCAACAAAACAAGGGGAATATTTTTAGGAAAATTTAGAAAATTAATGTTTGATATAATAAAATTGTTTTTCAAACTGGATTTCTGATTTTTTGCGTTTCAGATTTCTCTTCACATAAAGAAGGGAAAAGCAAACGAATCATTACTACTTACCAACGCCCTTGGCGCTTTTCCACCTCTTTTGTTTCTTCCTAGCTACCCATGTTATAGTACTTTTTTATGATCGTATAATAGGGTCTCACGGATAAATAATGTTACTTTTATGGTAAGATAATTCCAACTGAGTTTTTGTTTCTTCTCTGCCATTATTCTCACTTATAGGTTTTACATTAAATTTCTGATAGTCAATATGCATCCTTATTATATTTTAAAGTTTTTATAGGAGGAAATACGAAAAAAAATTCATAAAATAGGTTAATATCGAACATTGTTCGAAGTGATTAAAACCATTCATTTAATAGGAAAACACATTTAATGCATAAAAGCATTTCTTACTTGGTATTCTGAGGTAATGCTGAATAAAGAGGAAACGCAAAATTGAAAAATAATTATTAGCATTGAGCGGTTGAAAATAAACATGAAAGAAGAAAATACCGTCAATCCCAAACTCATAACAAATTTTTTTCCTTTAATTCCCTATAATTTCTTTTAAAAAATATACAAATTTGAACTAGTCCATTTCAATAATCTGTTTTTAGTTTTCTAACTATTGTTAATCTTCAAATCGATCTTCGGAAACTAGAGATTGATGCAATGGTCATTAAAAATAAAGCAATGGTTCGAGAACTCGAGAAACAATGCTCGAAACCAAAAACTATTTAAAACTCAATTAGAATGAATATAAGTCGCGTTGTCCCATTATTTTCTCGAATGAATTCACATCCCTCAAAGCTTAAACTTAAAAAAAAATTATTTAAAGAAAGTTATAAAATTTGAAGTAGGAATAAGCTCCTCCCAGCGTTTCGATTTTGCTGACTCGCTTACCATGTTTGTTCTTACAATGTCTGGATCTTAAAAATTGTATAGTATCCCACCGAAGGTTCTGCACGAAGGATTTCTGGGTCGAGTGTCAGAAGTGCAGACGTGGTTGCCGTCAGTTTCTGACTCTGAGCCTTTCCGATCCTAGCCAGAACTGGCAAAAGTTCCACCTCCACTCTATGACCCGAAGGAGCTGAGATATTGCATACATAAACTTTTCACTCAATCATTTATTCATGGATCACAATCTGATTTCAGAAACTTCGTTCACGAACTCCAAAGTGTATTAAAATATTGAATAACATTTTAAAGCCCCAAATTTTTACTGAATATAAATTAAAAACCATTTATGTATCACCATAGAGATACACATTTTTTCGAATGTCTGATGAATGAAAATTTTTTTGACTCCGGAAGTCATGAAAGTGTCAACGATGAATTATTGGTAATTTTTTTTCAATAATATGACTCACTACACAATATATTCTTTACTTGGAAAAACACGAGATAGAATTCGAAATATCTCGGCTCACCATGACACGCATGTACTACTTATTCTGACATCGAAGTGGAAACTATTGGTATACCCGAAGAGGAAAAAGTGTGTCAATGTAAGACACGGTATTTGAATTCTGAAGAAATTCAAATAATGATATCCAGGACTTTTTCAGTAATTATTGAAAACACAGAAGTAAACTTTCTCAAAACATATTGAGATACATTTATCCAAATCTACAGTTGTTAAAAATAAAAATATATGCATGTTTTATCAACTGTATTTATTACTTGAAATTATTATTTGTTATCTATACTGCTATCTTCATGAATAACTGAGAAATCACTTGATAAATTAGCAATAATCAATTTGTTAAAAACCTATTTTCGCGCGAAAATCGGAAAAAAATACCATAAGTATAATGCCTTGAAAGATCCTATGCAAGTGAATGATTTTTGTAAAACAATAGAAAAGACTCAAAATTTCATAGATTTTGTTATTTGATATTTTCTGAGCATTTGAAGTATAGTTCGTGCTATATCGACACTAAATAAATACATTTTTGTAATATTTTTGATGCAAATGTCAGCCCGTTCGATCCTTTCTTATTTTTCCTACAAATCTTAGATGCTCTAAATTATTTTTTTATTAATCTATTAGTTTCATCAATCCAAATTCTTTAACATTATCTGGACACCACATATTTATCGCAAAAATGTTTGTTTTTATTATTTTTCGAACTCATTACGACAATAGATTATGACGATATTGATGATGGATTTGATTAACTGTATACATTTCTATATATAATTGTATTTATTTATCAAATCAATTTAACTTTTTAGAAGTCGAATTTATACACATAATTTTTGTATGAATATATCGTATTTCGTTCTAAATGAACTGATTTTTTTTAATTTTCCCTATTGGAGATTAAATTGTAGAATTGTAATGATAAGAAATTTTATCAAATCTGTCGTGAGTAATAAAAAAAAAAGTTCAACTTACTTGATTGCTTGAATTATAACATAAATTTCGATAATTGGATGCTAATTAGGAAAATTAAACATTTTTTCCGTACATTTTACTCATAGCCATTTTGTTTTCCAAAATTTTGTCTTTGGATTTAAATCCAGCGACCTTTAAAAACCTTACATATCTTGTATCAACTAAATTGATTTATAATTCCAAAAATCCAAGCAATTTCATAAAAATTTTCGGACTACAACTCTTCCACCATTTTTTTGTTGACTTTTTGGCTCTGGATTCAAATTCAGCAACATCTAAAACTCTTGTTTATCTTCTATTAAGTAAATTGAACTGAAATTGCAAAAATTAGGCCAATGTAAAAAAAAAAATTCGTCGGTAACTCATCCGCCATTTTGTTTTTAAAAATTCTGGCTTTGGATTCGAGTCCAGCGACCTTGAAAACCTTTACATATCTTCTACCAACTAAATTGATTTATAATTGCAAAAATGAAACCAATTTTTTAAAAATTTTTTGCTACAACTCATCCGTCATGTAATTTTGTTGAAATTTTGACACTGGTTTCGAATCCAGAGAACAAGAAAACCGTTGTTCATCTTCTATCAAGTATATTGAACTGAAATTTCAAAAATTAGGCAGATTTTTTGGAAATTTTTGTCGGTAACTCATCCGCCATTTTGTTTTTTAGAATTCTGCCTTTGCATTCGAATTCAGCGACCTTGAAAACCCTCAGAAGGCCCCCATCAAATAAATTAATTCAAAATTGCAAAAACTTAACCAATTTATCGTAAATTTTTTACTATAACTCGTCCGCCATTTTTTTTTTTTTTTAAATCTTGACTTTGGATTTGAATTCAGCGACCTTGAAAACCCTTGCTTATCTTCTATCAAGTAAATTGAACCGAAATTGCAAGAATTAGGCCGATTTTCTGGAAATTTTTGCGGTACCTCATCCGCCATCTTGTTTTTTTTTTATTCTGTCCTCGCATTCGAATCCAGTGACCTTAAAAACCCTTAAATATCTTCTATCAACTATATTGATTCATAATTGCAAAAGTTAAACCCATTTTTTGAAAATTTTTTACTACAACTCATCCGCCATTTTTTCTTGTTGAAATTTTGACTCTGGATTCGAATGCAGCGACCTCGAAAACCCTCGTTCATCTTCTATCAAGTAAATTGAACTAAAATTGCAAAAATTAGGCCGATTTAGAAAAAAAAAAATGTTGTCGGTAACTCATCCGCCATTTTGTTTATGAAAATTCTGGCTTTGGATTCGAGTCCAGCAACCTTGAAAACCCTCACATATCTTCTACAAACTAAATTGATTTATAATTGCAAAAATGAAACCGATTTTTTGAAAATTTTTTACTACAACTCATCCGCCATTTTTTCTTGTTGGAATTTTGACTCCGGATTCGAATACAGCGACCTCGAAAACCCTTGTTAATCTTCTATCAAGTAAATTGAACCGAATTTGCAAAAATTAGGCCGATAAAAAAAAAATTCAGTAACTTATCCGCCATTTTGTTTTTCAAAACTTTCGCTTTGGATTCGAATCAAGCGACCTTGAAAACCCTCACATATCTTCTATCAACTTATTTGATTTATTATTGCAAAAATTAAACCAATTTTTTGTAAATTTTTGACTACAACTCATCCACCATTTTTTTTGTGGAAACTTTGACTTTGGATTCGAATTTAGCAACCTCGAACACCCCTGTACATCCGATATTCCCCAATTTTGAAACATGTTTTTCATTTTGCGCAGCCATTTTCGATTCCGCTTTATAGTGTTACGTCTTAAATAATTTCCTCCTTATACTCTTGGCAAACAAGAGACCAGGAACGTCATGGACTGATAAGGCTAAGTAATAACAAGAGTGTCTAGGTGTCATTCGAACTTATAAGTTCAGTAGATTTTTTCGCCGACAATTAATGTCCCACTGCGACGTATATTTTCTACTTGGGCTGGAACGACATGGGTTCAGATTTTCTGGCTTCATTACATGCCTTTACTACTTTGTCTGACACGGCAGTGGATAAAGTCGAGTCAGACGAAGTAGAAAAATAAGGTCGATGTAAGACATGCGATGTGAATTCTCTTACAATAACAAAATATAGGCATCCAGTGAAATGTTCAAAACGTTGAATAAGTCAGGTGTTACAAATAGTCTAGATTCGAGGGAGAACATTTTCCAAACATTTTTTTATTTTTACATTCTCATCAGAGAAGGTATTAGATTTGTGTAAAACTTGCGCACTCCCCCTCCCGCTCCCCACACTCCCCGCG
>WSXT02167248.1:0-23664 GCA_011762715.2 Neuroterus valhalla | reverse complement strand
ACTACAATAAAATGTATCATTAAAAATGATCGAAATGAATTATTAAAATGATGAGTTCGAAAAAGAGTTATGATAAAAAAAATTATTATTAGTAATTATTAGTAATTCTTCTTCGTACTATGAGAGTTCTGAAATCAACTCAAGCTAATTTTCACGATAATTACTTGGTTATTCAAACAATAAGTTAACGACATTTTAACCATACGTTTTTGAACATGAGTTTTATTATAAAGAATGTGTTAATGTAAAAGAAAAAGAAAGTTCTAGAATAAAAATTGTGAAATCTAAACAAACAAGCTCTTAAAACAATTTTCCGGCCTTTTTTATTCGTACTCCTTGATATGATATATTCGTCAAGTCAGAACATTTTCTTTTCCCCGTTCAATATTTATATTTTGCAGCACGTGGTGGATAGAGAAATAGTGAAGAAGGGATTAAAAGTGTACGCGTCTTCCGTAGATCTAAAAGGTACTTCCTCAACGGTGGATTAGGGGAGATTATGGGAGGCAATGGAGGAGAGGGGAGTAGAGAAAGGTCTGATCGGAAGTCTGAGAGAGGGGTATAAAAGGACGAAAGATAGGGTTAGAGGAGGGGGCACGATTTCAGAGGGGTTCTGGATGGATGAGGAAGCTAGAGTAAGGAGTAGTTGGGGATAGTAATGGTGGGAGGGGTTAGAATTTGGTCACCCGCGCATGTAGAATAAATAGTGCAACTTGCAAAAAGTGTGAAGGCTCTAAAGAGAATGACGAAGAGGTTGAGAAATACTTGTATAGGAGTCATAGGAGTGTAATGCAGAAAATTCTAAGGTTATGGTGTTCAGGAGAGAAGGTGGAAGAGATAAGAGAGGGGAATCGAGATGGAAAGGGGCGGTGGTGCAGGAGGTGAAAGAGTTCGTGTACCTGGGGCTCCTAATTCGGAGGAACGGAGGAGTAAATGTGCATATGAAGAAGAGAGTAAGAAGGGCGAATGTTGTGATGAGACAGGTGTGGGGGTTGGAAAAGAGGTTTTTTGCAGATGACTCTGAAAGGAGAATGAAGTGGTTTGACTTTCTTTGTTATTAGCGTGTTACTGTATGGAGTAGTGGTTAGGGGGTGGAAGGAAAGCGGGGAGGTAAATAGGGTTCAGGAGAGGTATAGACACTGGGGTGAGATAAAAGTAAACATAGTAGTATTGTGAGGAGGGAGACAGGGAGAACGAGTTTGAGGGTTTTGAGAGGTAGCCGGGCGTGTAAGTATGAGGAAAAATTCATGGAAGAAGGTGGAAGTAGGCTGGTGAGGAAGTGTTGGTGGGAGAAGGAGAACAGAAGGGGAGAGGGTAAGATGGAGGAGGAGAGAGATAGCTATTTTCGGAAAAAAGTTATGCATAAAGATGAAGTGAGGAAGAGTCACGAGGAGAGAAAGGTGCACGGAGAAAAATGGAGTGTTAAAATTTGAGTGTCAAAATATTAATGGTCAGTTTGACCTCCCAGAGTGTATCATGTACGATCCATAATTTTTTCTCTTCAGTCAGAGAGACTCTTTTTTATGTTCAGCTGGACCATCTGCGGAAAATCAGACTCACTTTCAGGAATGATCGGATCCACACTCTAGGTTTTTGAAGTTGAATATATTGATTATACTCATTATGACCATTCCAGAGGGTAAAGCCCACTATATATGATAAGGAATTTACACTCTGGGATAGTCAAGTTAACCATCTTCAATTTGTGTGTTGCGCGCATGTCGGAAGAAGCGCCATTTTTCACAAAGGACTCCAGGATCGTCAACTTTACACTCTAGGATAGTGAAGCTAACCTTAAAATTCTGACACTCCACGGATTGTAGGCTACACCATCTAGCGTGATATCCCATAGTTGAACCTGAAACATGGTCAATCTTACACTCTAGATGCTCAGGTTGAGTATCCATTTTTCTCCGTGTGTATGGGACGGTTATGAGGAACGGCATGGAGAGAAAGAAAGCAGAAGGGGTGGAGAGGATAAGAGAGTCAAGGTATAATAAGAGCGCGGTATTTGTTTCGGAAATCAGGGAAATGAAGTCGGGAGATAGTAGCAAGTTTGAGATGTGGTAGCATGGAGGGCTATAGTAGGTTTTGGCCTCCGGAGGAGAAGAGAATGTGTGGATTGTGTGGGAAGGGGTATGCAAAGGTGAAACACTGGGTGAAAGATTGCGAGGAGGTGGAAAGGAGTGGAATAGGCATGGGACCAATACTTCATGGAAGAGGAGAGAAAAGAGCGAAGGGTGAAGGGGTGCATGGGTGAAGGGGGTGCTGGGTAAGATGGTGTGGAAGAAAAAGGATGAGGAGAGATGGAGATAGATGTGTAAGGAGAGGAGGAAGTAGATGTAAAATAAATGTAAATAATGTAAATAGCAGATAAGGAATAGCAAATGAGTTATAGTAAAGAAGAAATATGGTAGGTAGGAACCGCGGGGGCAGAGTGTGGCAGTGCAGGGCTGGCGAAATGTAGGAATATACGTGGGAAGCGGAGCGAGGAAGGCAAGACAATGAGAGCAAGCGAGCGATCGAGTGGTCGTAGTAATAAGGATGGATAATAAGGATGGATGATTTTGTATAAAGTGTGGACGGTTCTAAGAGTTAAGTATCCGACGCAAAAACTTTTTTTGAACGTGGTGGTGTAAGCAAGTCAATTTTTCAAGGCCCATAGGCTGAAGAATGAACGTTTATCTATCTATCTATTGAACATTCATTGTGAGAAAATTAAACTGTTTAAGTAGAAACTCCCAGGTCCAGCAAGACACTGTACGTCAAGTTTATCTGTTCGCACCCCTTTTATTTATTCTCTAGTTGGTAATTTCTCTCTCAAGACTCTCAAGTCGGTAATTTTCTCCCGATATCCTTTTCTTATATCATATTAAGGATTGTAAAGATTGCACTTAGTAATTTGAAAGACAGTTGTGCGAGGGCGTCTCGTAACGAGAAAGCTTTGAGTCACGAAGACAACGAGGCGTCCTCACGATTCCATTGCCTGCAAGATCGCCTCGGCGTCCTTATCTTTTATAGTCAGGATAATTTATTTCTCGTTGAGCGCACGTGGGCTCGATTCGTGGGAAGCGGGGAGAAAGCAAAAAAAAGGACACAAACGAAGGAAGGGAAGTCTCCATATGCAAGGAAATAATTGAAGTCTCTATAAGTAATAAACTATCTATTCTGCCTGTAATCTTTGAAATTATTTCCTCAAGGAGTTATACTGGATCTCCAATCTAAAATTACAGCCCAAGTTTTTAGAGATGGATCACTTATTTTGATTGGTAATGGTGTGGAATCCCTCTAAACCAACGGAAACAATTCTTAACTTCTTCGAAATCACTCGAAATTCTAAGAAAAATGTCAAAAATCATGAAATTTCCTCGGAGTTAAAAAAGATTTTCCTATCCATTAAAGTATTCTATAATATTCGAAAATCCTTTGAAATTCTGTTTAATCTCCTGAACCATCTCGAAATCCCCCGAATTATATTAAATAGTTTTTGTTATCTCTTGGAATCTAATGAAATCTAATGAAATCTCTCAAATTTTTTTCGGAACCCCTCGAAGTCATGAATTATATTCACAAATTCTCCAGAATTCTTCTTATTCTTTTGGAATAAAATAAAACCCTCTTTTATCTTCCGAAATTTTGTTGTGTATGATTTAATTTATCCAAATATTTCTTACTTCCTGTCAAAGTATTCAAAATGCTTGGGAATATTTTGGAATCAATCCCGATCTACTTGGGGGTATTCATATGTCCTACCGTAAAAGGCTTTTTTCAATCAAGGAATATAAGGATAAGGAGAAGTGAGTAGAGGGAAGGAGAAATAGAGGGAAATAGGAGAAAGTAATAGGGAGTAAAGGTAAGGGGGAAAAGAGTGAGCGGAAATGAGAATGAGGAAAGGAAAGTGAGGAGAAGTGAGTAGAGGAAAGGATAAGTAGAGAAAAATGAAAGGAAGTAATGGAAGGTGAGGTGAAGGAATAAGAAAAAAGCGAGAAAAATTAGAGGAAAGTAAGGAAAAGTTAATAGAGGGAAGAAGTACAGAAAAATAGGAGAATGTAATCGACAGTGAGGGGAAGAGGGGAAGGAGTGGGCGGAGATGAGAATAAGTGAATGAAAGTAGGAAGAAGTGAGTAGAGGGAAGGAGAAGTTAATAAAAATAGGAGAAAGTAATAGGGAGTCAAGGGAAGAAGAAAAAGAGTAAGCGGAAATGAGAATGAGTTAAGAAAAGTAGGAGAAGTGATTAGAGGGAAGGAAAAGTAGAGAAAAATAGGAGGAAGAAATAGGGAGTGAGAGGAAGAGGGAAAGGAGAGGCCATAGATGAGAATAAGTAAAGAAAAGTAAGGAGAAGTGAGTAGAGGGAAATAGAAGTAGAGAAAAATAGGAGGAAGTGATAGGGAAAGAAAGAAAGGAGTAAGCGGAAACGAGAATAAGTAGAGGAAAGTAAGGAAAGTTAATAGAGGGAAGAATTAAAGAAAAAAAGGAGGAAGAAATAGGAAGTAAAGAGAAGAGGGAAGAGTAAGCGAAAATGAGGATGAGTAAAGGAAAGTAAGGAGAAGTGAATAGAGGGAAGGAGAAGTGGAGAAAATAAGAGGAAGTAATAGGAAGTGAGGGAAAGAAGGAAAGGAGTAAGCGGAAACGAGAATGAGAAGAGGAAAGTGAGAAGAAGTTGATGGAAGGAAGAAGTAGAGAAAAATATGAGGAAGTAATAGGGA
Source organism: Neuroterus valhalla (assembly GCA_011762715.2). Taxonomy (NCBI): domain Eukaryota; kingdom Metazoa; phylum Arthropoda; class Insecta; order Hymenoptera; family Cynipidae; genus Neuroterus; species Neuroterus valhalla. The sequence goes on along the minus strand of WSXT02167248.1, from coordinate 18,958 downwards.
GCTAAGCATTGAGGAAAGAGACTGAGCGGAAAGGAAAATGAGTGAAGGAAACTAAGAAGAAGTGAACAGCGGGAAGGAGAAGTAGAGAAAAGAAGAGAAAGTAATAGGGAGTGGGGGGAGAGGGAAAGGAGTAAGTGGAAACGGGAATAAGTAGAGGAAAGTAAGGAGAAGTTATTAGAGGGAAGCAGAAGTAGAGGAAAATAGAAGTAAGTAATAGGAGTGAGGAGAAGAGGGAAAAGAGTGAGCAAAAACGAGAATAAGTGGAGGCAAGTAGGGAGAAGTGAATAGAGGAAAGAAGTAGAGGAAAATAAGAGGGAGTGATAAAGAGTGAGAGGAAGAGGAAAAGGTGTAAGCGGAAACGAGAATGAGTAAAGGAAACTAAGGATTAGTTAATAGAGGGAAGGAGAAGTAGAGGAAAATAGGAGAAAGTAATCAGAGTGGGGGGAAGAGGAAAAGAAGTGAGCGATAACGAGAATAAGTAAATGAACGTAAGGAGAAGTGAATAGAGGGAAAAAGTAGAGAAAAATAGGAGGAAGTAATAGGGAGTAAGAGGAGGACGGAAAGGAGTGGGCGAAAACCAGAATAAGTAAAGGTAAGTTAGGAGAAGTGAGAAGGGGGGAGGAGAAGTAGAGAAAAATGGGAGTAAAGGGAAGAGAAGGAGGAGTTAGAGCAAACGAGAAGAAGTGAGAGGAAGTGATAAGAAATTATGAGAAGTATCGTGGGGAGAAGTAAGACAAGGGTGGTTAAAGAGAGTGTGAGAAGATTAGGTGACAGGACATATGTACAACTTCATCAACGAATCAGAAGGCTGAAACCCCCTCTCCTCTGGACTCACGCCGCTAACTTTCACTTTTTTCAAAAGTCACAAAACATAAGTGCGACGCCTTAATTCCAACATTTTGATTGTAAGAAGTTAACTTTCTATTATTAGCTCTTTTTATCTTCCCGAAAAGTTCAGCCTCTTAAAAGGGAAGTTAAGATGGTCTCCTCGTTTTATACCATTTCCGTTTCTGTTTTATTCAGCTGGCTTTCGTTCTTGCGTTTGCGTCTCTTTCCCAGTGATAGCCCCAAGTTGGCTTTCCTACATTTCTGCTGCAATGCATCCCTCGACGCACTGAATATTGCAGCAGCCTCAAGACGAGACGAGTCTCGTTTCTGTGTGGCGATGTACTATGCAGTCGTTCTATCGAAAAACGACAGCCCTTTTAGTTCGACCTCAGTTCGTTCCACCTCAAAGCTTGCAAACGCTCCTTGCAATTTACAGTAGCGTACGCTTTGGTACCAACGACTTTCGTCTTCAGCGATCTCGAACCTCTCGAAGTATCCTTCTTTGTCGTATTGCAAGAGAGATGTCAATTCCAAGTCTTCAGAGTCCTCTTTTCAAAGTTTATCCAAATTTACTATTCATTTGAGTTGCTTTTGCTGAAGGCGTGTTTCAAGAGATTTTTTCTCACGGGAGGATCGTTTTCAAAGTTGGAGTAACATGACCATAGCCCCTGGAATCTTTGAGGTTAGCCTAGTATAACCTCATAACTCACGTTGAGTAGGAAAAGCAGGCGCGCCGAATAAAAATCGGCGCGTGGCGTAGCGGTGCAAGCCTCTATGACTGATTTTGCAGAGAGTCGTCAATTTCAAGTATTCTTGGGTCTTTTTGAAGTGTATCTGATTTTATTATTCATTCAGGTTCCTCTTTCAGAAGGCCAACTTTTAAGAGATCCTCCTCCATCAAGGTACCCTATACTTACAGAGTTGATTCCGGTGAAAAAAAGCGGCAATAAAATTGCGCAGGAACGCACGCATCTTCCTGTAATATTAAAAACAAAACTGCAGAAAAAATGAACTGCAGAAGATAATATAATTTACTCCTCTCTTCTCGTCTTCTTTTCTCTTCTCTTCCCTTCTCCTCTCCTCTCTTGAGGTTCCTCTTGCTAGAAAAACACTTTCAAGAGAACTTCCTTCACTATGAAATAGTTGCGAAAATTAACCAACACGAATGAAGAAGCTCTCCTCTTTGATATACAACTCTCTTATTCTCCTCTCTCATCTTCTTTCCACTTTTCTCCTTCCCTACTCCTGTCCTTCTCTTCTTCTATTTTCCTCTCCTTCTCTTCTGCTCCTCTCCTGTTCTTCTCTTCTTTTCATCTCTTCTCCTCCTAACTCTCTTATTCTATTAGCCTGTCTAATATACCACTCTCGCATATTCCTCCCCTGCATCCCCCCCTCTCCACTCCCCCTCCATCATTCCTCATCCTCTCTCCTCTCCTTCATACTCTCGTCTTCTCTCCTACATCCTTTCTTCTCCTTCACCCTCTTATCTTCTCTCCTTCATCCTCTCCTCTCAACTCCTCCATCCTCTCCTCTATTCCATCCGCCCCCTTCTCCATCCTCTCCTATCCTTCATCCTCTCTCCATTCCTCTTCTCTCCTTCATCCTCTCTCATCCTCCTCTCCTCTCCTCTGTTGAGGTCTCTCTTGCTGGAGAAAGACTTTCGAGAGAACTTCCTTCACCATGAAATTGTTTGCGAAAATTAACTGACATGAATAAAGAAGCTGGCCTGTCTGATATAAAACTCTCTCATTTTCCTCTCCTTCCTCCCCTCTCATCTTCTTTTCACTTTTCCCCTTCTCTACTACTACCCTTCTCTTCCTCTATTCTCCTCTCCTTCTCTTCTGCTCTTCTCCTGTTCTCATCTTCTTTTCATCTCTTCTCCTCTAAGCTCTCTTCTCCTCTTCTCCTCTTGACTCTCTTCTTCTATTAACTCTCTCCTCTTGCTACCTCTCTCATCCTCTTAACTCTCTTCTTCTCTCAACTCTCTTCTCCTCTTGTACTTCCCTCAGTATCTGAACTGTCTTCTCTTCTCAACCCTCTTTATTTCTTAAGGGTCCCTTCCCTTCTTATATTCTCCTATTCTCCTCTCCTTCTCTTCTTCTCCTGTCCTTCTCTTCTTCCATTCTCCTCTCCTTCTCTTCTGCTCTTCTCCGGTTCATCTCTCCTTTTTATCTCTTCTCCTCTCAACTCTCTTATTCCATCAGTCTGTCAGATATATGACTCTCTCAGTTTCCTCGCCTTCATCCTCTCTCATCCTCCTCCCCTCCTCCCCTCCTCTACCCCCTCTCCTTCACCTCTCTTAGCTGCTTCTCCTCCATCCGCTTCTCCTCTTCTCCCGTCTCCTCCATCCTCTCTCCTCCCCTCTCCTTCACCCTCTCTCATCGTCATCTCCTCTCCTCTCTCCACATCCTTATCTCCTCTCATTCTCCTTTCCCTCATTCTCTCCTCTCCTCCACCCTCGTCTCTTCTCTCCTTCATCTCTCCTCTCCACTCCTCTTCTCCATCCTCTCCTCTATTCCCTCCCCCCCCCCCCTTCATACTCTCTTCTCCTTCATACTCTCCTTCATCCTCTCTCATCCTCCTTTCCTCTCGTCTGTCCAGGTCCCTCTTGCTGCAGAGAGATTTTTGGAAGAACTTCCTTCACCATAGAATTGTTCGCGAAAATTAACTGACACGAATAAAGAAGCTGGCCTGTCTGATATTAAACTCTCACATTTTCCTTTCCTTTCTCCTCTCTCATCCTCTTTTCACTTTTCTCCTTCTCTACTCCTGTTTTTCTCTTCTTCCATTCTACTCTCCTTCTCTCCTGCTCTTCTCCTGTTCTTCTCTTTTTCATCTCTTCTCCTCTCAGCTCTCTTCCCCTCTTTACTCTCTTATTCTAGTAACTCTCTCCTCCTCTTAACTCTCTTCTTCTCTCAACTCTCTCCTCCTCTTGTACCTCCCTTAATATTCTCTCCTCTTCCTAACTCTTTTTATTTATGAACTATTTTCTCCTCTTCTTCTTCCAAATCTCTTCGACTCATCTTCTCCTAAAAGGGTCACCTTCTTTTCTTCGAATCCTCCATAGGAAATAATTCATTTTTTTTATCGAAATCTTATCATTTGTTTAAAAATTTTATTATTCTGTTGAAAAATTATCGATTTTTCACGAAGTTCTTTTTTGTTGGGAGTTTGTTCTTTTTTTGGGCTGAGAAGACAAATTCTCTGTAAAAGATTGGCTTTTGGCATCAAATTTCTCTCGATAATCTTCTTTGTTGCAAATTGAACTGTTCGAAATAAAATAATTCAATAAGATTAGTAAAATTATTGGTATAAAAAAGTCTTGGTTCGAAGTGAAAAACCTCTGTAAAGAATTTATCCTTCTGTTTGAAGGGTAATTATTTTGGTTAAAATTGGACTATTTGTTCGAAAACTCATGTTTATTGTTGAAAATTCGACTTTTCTGGTGATTTTCATGTAAAATTTAGATTTTTGACATTTTTCTCCAAAACTAATAAACTGCAGAAACTGAATGATTCATTTTACTTTTTTTTCTAGCATTTTATGTTCCCTTTTTTATTTTTCCACATTCTAACTTCGAGGTTTGGGTCGCTGCGCCACGCCGACGTCAATTTTCTTCTCCGTCAGAACGCCGCTAATTTTATTCCGCGCGCTAACTTGCTGGCTTTTCTAACTTTTGGCAGCGTCTGTCAGCGTCCCAACTATTTTGAGACCATCTGAGACTGAAGTGTGTTGAAAAAAGTTTCCAAATGTATTTAATTGGACTGAATCGGATTCAAATTGTTTATGGGCTCTGCTCATGATAAGTAGTAAACTGTTATATCCATATTCTCGAAATTCTTTTCCAAAACGAATGAAGTTTAGGAATCATATGAATCATATGATTTTCTGTAGTAGTAAATTAAGGCCTATGCTCCACGTCGACGCTAATAGACTTCTTAGCGCCAAACTACTGCCGATTTTTATTCGGCGCTCTAGAGTGCTACCTTTGATAATTTTCGCTGGTCTCTGTTCGCTTTCTATAAGGAAAAGTTTAGAAGAAATATGGAAAGAAAAATTTCGATAGAGGCTGAATTTTTTCCGGGCCAAGTTTTCCCATAAAGCATACCCATAAGCTGTGAGATATTGGCGACGTTGAGGTTTTAAAAGCTCCTTTATTTTCCGTTCGTATGTATCGAAGGTGTGTTGAAAGATGTTTATCGTTGGAGTGAATACCCTCAAGGGAACAAAATACCTACCCCAATGACTCCTGTGGTGGACCAAAGTGTTCCAAAGAACCCTCAATGAACTGTAACTCGATGTTCAAGTTGTGAAACGGAAATTTGGCGCTAAGCAGAAGCCCCAACACCCGAATCAACATTCTGCTCTGCTAAGTTCGGAAACCGCAGCATTTCAGCACATTACGTATCCCGATATCAAACTCGAGCATGTCCGGATAATAATCTCGCTTACTGGTTTCCCGAACGAATTTACCTTGGTAACAATATCACTAATTCTCAACATGTTTATCGAGATAGGACAGAAAATTAATATCCGATACTACCCATTCAGAAAATTCGGAAGTGTCCTAGTGGGACTCTGACAAGTTTTCCCTATCTCTATCCGAGCTTTGAATTTCTCTAAAAAGAGGTTCATATGGAGAGCACGAGTCCGGAAGTCGGAAGGCCATAGGTCCAAGTCTCAGCGGAGTTAAGAGGTTTCAGGTTATTATTTCTAATAGGTCCTAATGACCTATTTTTATTGTGAAGCATAGAGCTGGATAAATTCAATCTCACTTGTCATGTGGCGAGCACGAGCCAATCGCGCGCGACTCCCCTCCGGCACCATCTATGATGGAATTCTCGCTAACGAAGTTCTTGCCGGCAGCAAACGCGGACCAATCCGGTGTTGTTCTCCACTAAGCCACGCTTTGAAAACACTCCCCCTTCGAACATGAATGGGGCGCGTCTTCAGACCAGGACTCACTGCTTTGATTACATAGATACAGACAGTGTGTGAATGAAGTTTGAATAGTGTTAGAAACTTGAGTAGTGCGTGGGAGACGAAGGTGTTGTGCGTCCCTTCCACCGTCTTCCAAATCCAAGGTAACTCAAGGCGTGAGGCACGCGTTTTCTAACGCGAAGACGTTTGGCGCGTGTCTCGCGATATCAGACTCACTGCAGTCAATCTTCATAAATAAAGTGGGCAAAATCATGGCTGCAAAGAGATCGAAGAGAACTAGAACGTCGTTGGAACACGGCAAAATCAGCACTGAAAACAGATACGATCGAAAAGATGTTTATTTTTTTATTTTTCAAACTCATTTAGTCAGATAAAAATAAAAAAGTTTTTTAACCCCAACGAATCATTTTCGAGGTAAGAATTATTTATGATAATGATGATGTGATAATCTGGTTTTGAATTTTTATAGCGACTTACCTGTAGTTCTTATAAATTAAAATCAGAATCAATTTTCATCTTCAGGTATCACTGGTATTTTAGTCACCCCTGACGACGAAATAGATTACGAGGATATTGATGATGGATTTGATTACCTGTATATATTTCTGTATATAACTGTACTTATCTGTCGGAACACTTTTACTTTTCAAAAGTCGAATTTACATGCATAATTTTCGTTTTTATAAATACATCGTGTTTCGTTCTTAATAAACTGAATTTTTAATAACTTTCCTTCTTGAAGATTAGGTTGTACTTTCGTAATGATGATAAATTTTGAAAAATCTGTCGTGAGTGATGAAGAAATAAATTTCGATTTACTTGATTACTTGAATAATAACGTAAATTTCAATAATAGAATGCTTATTACCAGAATTGAACATTTTTTCTCATAGACTTTACTCACAGCCAATCTGTTTTTCGAAATTCTGTCTTCGGATTCGAATCCAGTGACCTTGAAAACCCTTACATATCTTGTATCAACTGAATCGATTTAAAACTCCAAAAATCAAACCGATTTTTCGGACTACAACTCATTCACCATTTTTTTGTTGGAATTCCAACTCTGGATTGGAATTCAGCGACCTCGAAAACCCTTGTTTATCTTCTATCAAGTAAGTTGAGCTAGAATTGCAGAAATTTGATTTGAAGAGAAAAATTCGTCGGTAACTCACCCGACATTTTTTTTCAAAATTTCGGCTTTGGAGTCGGATAAAGCGACTTCGAAAACCCTCACATATCTTCTGTCAACTAAATTGATCCATGATTGCAAAAATTGAATCTATTTTTTTTAAATTTTTGACTACAACTTGTCCGCTATTCTTTGTTGTTAGAATTTTAACTCTGGATTCGAATTCAGCTACCTCAAAAACCCTTGTTTATTTTCTATTAAGTAAATTGAACTAAAATTGCAGAAATTAGGCCGATTTTCCGGAAATTCTTGTTGGTTACTCATCCGCCATTTTGTTTTTTAAAATTCTGTCTTTCCATTCGAATCCAGCGACCTTGAAATCCCTCACATATCTTCTATAAAATAAATTGGTTCGATTCAGGAAACTTAACGAACACTGCAGTTTGGGTAAGATGCTGAGGCCTGTTTAAATTTTAATAGTAGGTTCATAACTTTAAAAATTGACTTGAATAGGCTTCGAGCTTTTGCTGAATTATCTACGGATGTTGGCAAATAGGAAAATTATAAATACATTAAGAACAGGGCTTTGGAATGCAAATGGAATAAGACGTAATTTAGGGTAATTTTCGCAATTTTTCAGGGACCATAAGATAGATATTATAATGCCTAATGAGACAAGACTGACTCCAAAAAATAATTTTGAAGTATCAGGGTATAATGTTGTACGCAAGGATAGGTATTTTTTCAGTCCCGGCAACCCTTTGAGTTAAAAACCCTACTACGCAAACTGATTGCTTATCCACTTGTCCGACACGCTCAGTTATCCAAGCCGACCATAGCCACCGATAACGGATCTGCGCGAGCTTATTGCTTATCCACTTGTTCACCTCACTCAGCTATCCAAGTCAAGCATAGCCACCGACGCCAGGTATCTGCGCAAGCTGATTGCTTATCCACTTGTCCACCACGCTCAATTATCCAAGTCAAGCATAGCCACCGACGCTGGGTCTCTACGCAAACTGATCACTTATCCACTTTGTTCACCTCACTAAGCTATCCAAGTCAAGCCTAGCCACCGACGCCGGGTATCTGCGCAAGCTGATTGCTTATCCACTTGTCCACCACGCTCAGTTACCCAAGTCAAGCATAGCCACCGACGCCGGATATCTGCGCGATCCCCCTGCGCAAACTGATCGCTTATCCACTCGTCCACCTCACTCATTTATCCAAGTCAAGCATAGCCACCGACGCCGGGTATCTGCGCAAGCTTATTGCTTATCCACTTGTTCAGCTCACTCAGTTATCCAAGTCGAGCATAACCACCGATACCGGATCTGCGCGAGCCGATCGCCTATCCAGTCGTCCACCTTACTAGGCTATAAAAGTCGTGCAAAGCCACTGACGCCGGATATCTGCGCAATCCCCCTGCGCAAACTGATCACTTATCCACTTGTCCACCTCACTCAGTTATCCAAGTCAAGCATAGCGACCGACGCCAGGTATCTGCGCGAGCTGATTGCTTATCCACTTGTCCACCATGCTCAATTATCCAAGTCAAGCATAGCCACCGACGCTGGGTCTCTACGCAAACTGATCACTTATCCACTTTGTTCACCTCACTAAGCTATCCAAGTCAAGCATAGCCACCGACGCCGGGTATCTGCGCAAGCTGATTGCTTATCCACTTGTCCACCACGCTCAATTATCCAAGTCAAGCATAGCCACCGACGCTGTGTATCTGCGCAAGCTGATTGCTTTTCCACTTGTTAACCTCACTCAGCTATCCAAGTCGAGAATAGCCACCGACTTGAGTGCAAGAAGTAAAATTTATTGACACAGACGAAACACTTGAGCCAAACGATCAACGACGAAGTATAGCTTAATAGTATGCCTTAGTTTGTTATAGACGTGAATAAAAGTCAGTTTACTGCTGAAGACTTTTCACAAATTATGAAAGCCACAGAACGCCTAGTTGAAAATAGTTCAATCACTGAGTCTTTTCTTGATGATCTCATTAGGTCAGTGTATATACACAGCGAATTCGACCACATATACAATGGACAGTAGAGTGCACCGAAGTATTTAATTGATGAATCAATAAGATATTTCTTTGTAAGATTAATACATATGTTTGCATCCTCAAATAATATATTTTGAAATAACATTGTATCTTAGATTAGATTAGGCTAATTAGGTCCATCTCATCAGCCATTCCTGATGAGAAAGTAATGATAACATTATGTTGTTCGAAAAATATAAGTAATTCTTGATTGTGCTGTGAGTACGCTGAAGATTTGAAACGGCACGCGCTATTGCAGCAGAAAGCACAGTAGAGAATGTGCGAGTAGTGGGGGGATTGTGAAAGAGGTTTTGTGCACAAATCCAGTCGTCAGATCAACACGGTCACCTATCCAGTATCTCATAGCGTTCGGATATACAGCTCAAAATCACTAGGGACTTTCTCACTATGAACTTATACGAGGACTGGATCAAAAGCATATGAGAGAAAAACGCCTCCCGCACCAACTTAGCGCTACCCCATAGCCAACGGAATCAACCGAATTCCATGGAAGCATTGGATGAGTGGCTCGAATCACGAAAAAAAGGACCCCAGGCAGAGAATTAACGTCCAGCTCTTATTCACAGGAAAACGTCAGCAAAAGAGGTGCTTTCCCAAAACCTCTACTTAACCGAAAGATATAGAATCCCACCACGACAATACGAGGGACCATTTCAGTCAATATCGATAAAACTGGAGTTTTAATTTTGACAAGGAAAAATTTCAACCATTGGGGAGAAAGAGGAAGATAGCTATCCCCAATTTCATTGTTCGAGAAAGGTTATTGAGAAGAAATTGGCTGAAAATTTTCTTGGAGGTTACTGCATCACACTCACTCAGAAAAGATCAGAAAATACTTGGCATCCTGTACTGCCTTATGTGCAGGAAGAGTGAATTGTGTATTTAAAAAGAATTGCTGCTCTATAAAACTATTGTTAGAGCAGTTCTCTCATATATGCAGCTCCCGTCTGGAGTGGTGCATCAAACTCTCCTATCTTGAGGCTTCAACGCTTCGAAAATGAAGTTTTAAGAATGATCACTAATGCATACCTCACAGATAGGAATAATGATTTGTATCAGTTAAAACATAACTAATAGACTTTCTTAATGCACTTTTCACCCAAGTTTGAATACGACCACAAGCTACATCAATTTTAGCAGTGAATATTACCTTAAAGTACGATAATTAATGGATAGGGTCAAAGTGCCTTGTAGAGAAATAGGTACCTACAGTATTGAAGACTATTGTACATTCTAGCTGTATCTGTCTGTATAAAAATGATAATGAATGAATAAAGATTTTTACAATGCGAAACCAGGACTCTCTCCTCCCTAGGCCCTCAACCTGTTTGCATGGATTGCTGATTGTTTACCACTCGATGTTTACCCAAATAAATAAACCCTTGTTTCAGATCAAATGGATCTCAATCCCATATTCGTTTTAACCATCTTCGAGTTGGTATTAGCCCACAGTCTGACCACAACTTCTAAGTGGTAATTTAGCATTAATTTAATGTTCCTGATTCTATTAGACGACATTTGCTTCACTTATGCTGCACTTCATCTCTAGAGTAATACAACTTCTAATTTTACGATTCTATTGCCGTGTATACATTCAGTGAGCAGAATATATGCAATTACGAATTAGCTTTTGAATAGATGGTAAATCTGAACTGCTTCGGACTGGTTATGAGCTTGAGAGAACTTCGCGGGAGAAGGATTCCGTGTTACCTCAAATTCATATTGAATGATAAATTTGTCAACTAGACGAAAATGATAATTATTTCGTTTATTGGTTATAAATTCATGGATGGAATGGAGAATGTAATTATGCATTTAGGGAAAACTTTAATGATCTTCTATATTATCCTCATGATCTCGGTCCAGTTCTATCCCTGTGGCGCGGGACTTCTAACTAAGTTCTCAAGAGGTGTGAGTGAAAAGTAATTTTTACTTCCTAGGGAGTAGGAAGTAACTTTATCCCCTAAGGAGGAGGAACAGATTTCTACTCCGTTGGAAGTAGAGAGTAATGCGTACTCTTTAGTGAGTAAAAAGAAGTTGTCCGTTTGATCGAATTTTTTGGTGTGCCACAAAAAGCAAACATTCAGTTTCAAATTATTTGCCTCAAGTTGGAGATACATTTGCTTGGTTGAAGGGATGAGTAAATCGTTGTAAATGATTCCTTTCTCGTTGAACATGTACTTTTGAAATTGAAACTCTTTCATTTGTGGTCGAAAAGAACATTTATTAGAATTCTTGGTAAGAAAAACGTTCTGAAAACGTTTTGAAAGCTTTGGATACTTCCGCTGATTTTTGAAACTCAAGTGAACGAGACTTCTCAAAAACGTTTTACAAACGTTTGCCCAATAAATTTTGAGTGACTACAAATTTAACACGTATTGAAAACGTTTGCAAATTCATCCCATAGATGGCGTGATCTTTCTCGCAAATCTCAGGAAACTATGGTGATAAGTATATATATGTATCCAAAAATATGTTTATAAGAAAGGAAGCGAAAGAGTTATCATCAGAAATTAGAGTATGGTCTAAATACCATTAAAAATAGGCTTGACAACGTTATAAGGAGGTTAGGGAACATACTCATACTACCTGACCCATTTTTCTTTTGTTTCAATGAAGACGAGAGTGAAAATGCTCTGAAGCCAGAAGGGATAAAACGATGTAAACAGAAGCAATACAGGTCACGTAGTATGGGTACGTTTCTTACGGATACACAACTAGTTTAGGGGATAGGGGTCTAAAAAGAACTTTGTAACGATGTCGAGCTTAACAGCAAATTCAAATATGATTATCAGACATAGAAATAATTATAGAGTAAGGTATCAACCAAGGAAAATCAACAAAAGAGTGCAACAAGAAATTGGTTTTCCTAATCATTCTGAATAACAAGCGTCTCAAGGGGGGTTGGTAAAAAAGGGATATCAGATTTAGAGTGCGACTTGAGATTGGTTAGTGGGACACAAGTAATTCGATTCAACAAGATAGTATATATTCAGTGAATTTCCAGAAACAAGATGATCAAAAATTACATACGGCAAATGATGAAAAAAAATAGATCAGAACTACAGCATGTTATTACGACACGATTCGTGGGGATTTCGTCGTGACTTCGAACTACAATGGAATTTTAGGGCTTTCTTGGCTAACCGAAATCTACAAAACTACTCTATTAATTGTGAGCTTCCTTGGCCAACGACAACTAAAAAGATACGAAACTCAATACCTAATTCATTGCTTCCTTAGCCAACCAAATTTCATTAACTTTCTTCATTCATTGAGGGCTTTCTTGGCCAACGACAATGATAGATTGGTAGAGACAAGGAACTCAAGAAATCACAGAAAAGGTAACAAAGATAAGTTTACGAGGTTTTTTTTCCAAATAGGAAAACGAAACAACGTCGTACCAAGCTGATTTGTGAGGTACACAAGTAACGGCGAAGATCTTTTCCTTGAAGTCGAACACACATCACAAGAGCTCCAAAAGAGAATGCACATCCTGTCTCTGATTTCGCTCGACAGGTCGATCTTCTGCTCGAACCCGACGCGTGGTTCTGATTGGTTGCAACCTGGTCGCTCTCATAGGCTGTGTAAGAGAGTTGCGACTGTGATTGGAGGACAGATTTTGGACGCTTTACGATGGAAATGAAACATCAATAACATTAAACGAGCCTCAGCTATAGAGTAACCTTACATGTAGCGGCTATCGACGGCCAAATTTTCATATATCCAGCATCCTTTTACAGTTCTAATTTATAAGTTGGCAGCAATGAAAAACGGCAGGCTTTGGCGCGATTATTTAAATCGTGGGTCCGATCATTCAAATTTAGCTTTTAAATTTATGCGATGATATCCTTCGATTCTCGATTCCCATTGTTGTCCATCGATGATATTGGTTTCGAAGAAGAGTAAAGTTTATGTATATGAATTGGACAAATCAGGCATAGATCTAATGATAAAATTCTAACCAGTTAATATCAGAAATTTGACACATGTGCGTAAAAACCGAGCTATTCGCGAGCAGCCGAATTAAATTGACTATTCGCCTTATACTCTAACTTTGGAACAGTTTTTAGTAGAAAATTTGAATTAAGAAACCGATTGTACCACACAAAAAATGCCCCGTCACAGGATGTATAGGTGTGGGTCGATTGCTGTTAACTTGGTACGGTGAAATTGGTTCATTGTTCGCTCGAAGAATTCCACTCCCGGAAGCTGCATCTATGTAACTTTGTCTCGATTGCACGCAGCCTGACATCTCTTTTCTATTCCAACAAAGCTTTTACTCTAACGAGCATGATTCAGGATACGGACAAAATAAAAAAATACTCGAAAAAAGTTATATTGCTTTCCGTTAGATTATCGTTCAATTAGAATTTGATTAAAATTCAATTACATTTTCAATCTCCCTCTAAAAGTTTAAAACATAATATGTATGAAAGTTTAATCCACTCTGTGAAAAATGAATTACGAAATAATTTCATGGTAACGATTTTCGAAGTATGTTGCATATTTAATTTAAAATTTGATCGGGCGAAGATATTTTATTTTTAAAAACGATTTAACTTCCACATTCAAGATGATCGTCAGCACTAATTTTCGCATTATTATTTCACAGTTTCTCAATTTTTCCCAAAACGCAACAGGTTATGGACCCAGAATTTCGGCATTTGAGCAGAAACCTTTCAAATAAGCCAGGCACACTAACAACCTAATTGATATGAAAAATTAAGCTCCCTCCTAAGAAAATTAACGCCTTACTCAAAAATTTTATCATTATTAATGATATGGTAATAATAACTTTTTTGTCTTATCACATAAGAAACTAACCATGCGTGAAGTGCGCGAATAGTAATTCTTATACATTTAAAGAAGGTAAACTAATGTTTATCTTAAAATCTTTTTATTCAGATATGATCTTTTACGTGAATGAAAACATTATGGTTGAAAGGGAGGAGGCTCTAAAATATAATGAGATTTGCTTTTACGTACAGCAATTGCTTCTAATTGGAGGATTACGATAAGGTTATAAAAAAGGTGGAAAAAGTGAAACTTTGCTTGAGTAAAGGTGGTGAGCGCGCGTTCGCTGAGATGGAAGAGATACTCCGCGTCTTGGATCTTCCCAAAAGGCGAGAAAAACGAGGGAAAATGTGGAAACGTAACGAGAGAAAAGGATCAAGATAGTAAAGAAGTACTCGGGCGTTGAGTCATATTTTGTTCTAATTAGTCGAGAAAGGGCTTGTAAAATTCTTCAAAGAGCAAAAAAAAAATTGGGTGTTGGAACCACGTGAGTCCGGAATCGGCCTCCAGCAATCGCGGTATGATTCAAACCTCACACTACTCTACTTAATTATTCTCCTTGTAGTTACAAGACTATCATTAGATTAGGATTTTATTCTATCATTCTTCCACTCACAAGCTTCACTTCCAACACGTTGGACGTGGAGCTTGTACATTTAACTTTTAGAAAGTTGGATGTAAAACTTGTGACTTTTACTTCCAAGTTGTTGGTCGTGAAAGTTGCAGACTTAGCTTCTAAAAAGTTGGATGTAAAGCTTGTGAGTTTTACTCCCAACTCGTTGGACGTGGAACTTCTATATTTTACTTCTAAAAAGTTGGATGTAAAACTTGTGAGTTTTACTCCCAACTCGTTGGACGTGAAACTTGTATATTTTACTTCTAAAACGTTGGATGTGAAACTTTTGAGTTCCACTTCCAACTCGTTGGACGTGAAACTTGTATATTTTACTTCTAAAAAGTTGGATGTAAAACTTGTGAGTATTACTCCCAACTCGTTGGACGTAAAACTTGTATATTTTACTTCTGAAGAGTTTGATGTGAAACTTGTGAGTTTTACTCCCAATTCGTTGGACGTAAAACTTGTATATTCTACTTCTTGAAAGTTGGATGTGAAACTTTTGAGTTTTACTCCCAAAAAAATTGTGAGTTTTACTCCAAACTCGTTTGACGTGAAACTTGTATAGTTTCCTTCTAAAAAGTTGGATTGGAAACTTGTGAGTTTTACTTCCAACTCTTTGGACGTAAAACTTGTATATTTTACTTCTAAAAAGTTTGATGTGAAACTTGTGTGTTTTCCTCCCAACTCCTTGGACGTGAAACTTGTATATTTTACTTCTTAAAAGTTAGATGTGAAACTTGTGAGTTTTACTCCCAACTCTTTGGACGTGAAACTTGTATATTTTACTTCTAAAAAGTTTGATGTAAAACTTTTGACTCTCAATTCAAAATTTCAAGTCCTCTAGAACTAGATCCTGTCAAATGTTATTATCATCAAGTTTTAATTTCTTTTTTTTTTTCTTGTTTCAGGTGAGTTTCGAGATGAGATATTTCACTAATTTTAGAGGTTTCGGTGAGAAGGAAACTATCATTTTATATTATATAGGAACCTAAAATTATTTTCAATTTCTATACCAAATTGCACTTTCATATGGAGAATGGTTTTGCCTGCATCACGTGATACTTAATAGTAAATGTGCACTTTCGTGTTGCTTGTAGATCGAACATAAAAAGAGAAATAGTGCCAATAAACGTATTCCCATGCGATTTGTGAGTGCTTTTTTATGGCGCAGTAAAATTTTGTCATGTGTGATGACTTTAACAAAATAGTTGGATTTCCCAAAAAAAAATCGGAGTCAAAGCCAAAAATTTGTTCCTCCAGAAGCAGTTAGTACCAGGAATAAATAATTTTCAATGAACAAAAATGACTTTTTGATCATCAAGAATGAAAAGGTAATCGAGAAGTACGAATTTCAGACAAAACAGATCAGTTTTTGACCAAAAAGATAGCAGTAACAAAAATGCTCAATTGGTAAACAAAGTATTTGGATTGCAACGAAATGATAGAAGTTCCAACAAAATATTTGAATTTTCTATTTGCAAAGATAAATTTTCATTCAAGAAGGTTAATTTTCTACCGAAACAAGAATTTCCAACAAAATGAAAAATTTTCAAGCAAAAGGGAAAGTTTCCGACAAAAAAATCAAAGTTTTGATCAAAAAACCATTAAGAATGAAAGGAGTAGTATAGATTATATAGAAGAGTAAGAGGGATGATGGAATGAAGAAAGGCATATTTCTGGTGACATAAGGAAGTGAGGAAGAAAGATTTAAGATAATAAGAAAAAAGAACCCGTTGAAAGGGAGGAGAAAAACAATAGAAGAAGGTGTGACTTGGCAGGAAAAAAAGCAGAAATGGAAGATAAACCAGAGGGTAGGAATAAAAGGAGCAAAGGGAATAAGGTAATAGTGGGAAGAGGTAGGATTTAGGTAAACAAAGATATGAGGATCTGTGGCGGAGAATCAGCAAAGAAAGAAACTAGTGTGGAGACGAAAAAGTTGCTTTCTGGAATATGTCAGGAATGAAATAAAAAGATAAAGGTTTCTGGGAAGGTGTAGAAAAGTGTAATTTTAAAATTATGAGAAATACGTGGGCATAGAAGGAACACCAGAAAAGCATAGAAAGGAGGTTACTTAAAGAATATGAATAGAAGATGCAAGAGGCAAGAAAAGATCGCATGAAAAAGAGAAGGATGGGAAGCATCTTTTAAAAGGTGAGAAAGAAGTTGACGGTTGGATAGGGATCAGAGAAAGATAGTGAAAGAGAGGATGCAATAATGGTAAGGAAAACCAAGGTAGGAAAGGTGAGAGTCTCGACAAAATGCATTTATGCTAACGAGGATGACGAAATAACCTTCATGGATAAAGGGGAAACTGTGATTAACTAAATGTTAGCAGAAGCAAGGAAGAGAAGGCTGATGGTGGAAATAGTAAATAATGAGAGATGAGCTCTGAGCATTCCCAAGTAATAGCAACATTAAGAGGTGCAGGTCCGAGGCTTTTAAGCGGGTCGTAGGGAAAAGGGGAGGGGAGGAAGATGAACATGGGTCGCTGGAGTGAAATACTTCGAGGGGATAATAAAAAGAGAATAACAGAAGACATTGAGCAGATGGGGGAAGAGGTAAGATCAAAAGATGGAGGATAAAAGATGAGAGAAGGATGCTAGAAAGACGAATGTAAGGAGAGTAAGAAGAGAATGAAGATTAGAGATTGATAAAGGAGAGCATTAGTGAAAAAAACAAGTATGTTATAGAATGTTCAATGGGGAAAGGCCATAAGAGAAGGAAATACGTATGCATGAGATAGAGAAAACAGAAGAGGGAGGAAGGGAATGAAAATTAATGTATGGGGAAAGTAGACAAAGGAAGAGCTTGAGAAAGCAGAAAAGAGAGAAAGGGAATGAAAGGCAATATATAGGGAAAGAGGACAAAAAAAGAGCTTTGATGAGGAGATACAAATGAATGAATCGACAATGTACTTTGGAGGTTTCTTAGGAGGGGGGAGGGGGGCAGAGGATAAGAGATGACGTGAGAAAATAATAGAGAGAGAAGGGGAAGCAGGGAATCAGATGAGAAGAGAAGAAGTAAATGAGTCAATTGAAAGGATAAGGAGAAATAGAGCAAGAGGAGAAGATGTCATGAAAAATATGCGTTGAAGTGTGATAAGGAAGGAGTGAGAGAAGAGATGTAGAGAGTAGGCAAAAAAATTTTGAGAGTTGCTATTTGGCCTAAAGAATGGAGGACGGGACTAGTGATACCGCCAATGGAGAAAAGAGAGGGTGAAAAAATGGAGGAATATTGAGGAATCACACGCATGTCGGTGGGATATGTAATATATGCAAAAGTTTCCAGGATAAGATAAGAAAGAGAGATAGAAAAAAGGAAGTATTCCACACAACCAGACGGGTTTCAGAAAAGGAATGAGGGGAACGGATAGAATTTACGTCCTACTTTATAAGATAGATAGAAAATTATCATTCTTGCTTGGAAATCGAGCCATTCCATGAAAACTTCAAGTAATTAATAAAAAAACAGAAAGTTTATTCAAGTCTAACTTACGGGGAGAAAAATGACTATTTTCTAGCCGGATCAGATACATTTGCGATTTCCTGGCTGTCGTGATACGTTCCTGTCAGGGAAATGACATCGGGTAATGAATAGCAGGGAAAAGATCGTTTCAGTAGAAGAAATCCCAATAGCGTGGTTTTACGTCTCGAAAAATTAAAAGGACGTCGTTTCCAGACAGTAAATAAGTTTACGACCCATGGAAGTCTTCTCATCGGGCCTGGGTTTTTTTTTCTTTGACATCAGCTGGGCTTTAGCACTAGCTCAAGCAACTGCACTGAATAGTGGGCTTTACTCTTTACAGCTCCAAGAAAGCTGAAGACAAAGAATTCAAAAACGATTTTAGGATTTTTTTCGCCTCTGAGGGTATGATACACTTGCCCGATTCCTACCTTACCGCTTTTTTTGTTACAACTCATGACCACACAAACTGAGACATCCAGTTCAAAATCCTCAGGCACTTGGAACTTCTGTTTAATCTTTAAGTTTTGGGAATTGAAACAAAATTATTAAAGACTCTAAATTTGTTTGTACTGCGAAGAATTTGGAATCCTCCAAACATTCCATTATCTAAAGGTTCTGAAGGCCTTTTATCTATTTTCTAAACATTTCAACTTTTCGATTGCAATATTTTATTTATACATTCTCCCTGTGACGGGCTCAAGAGTCTGTTCCTTAAAACCCTCACCACAAACCCAGTAGTAAGGAACACCTACAGCTTAAGGTGAGTTCCAAACCACCGAGTGCAACAAAATTATGTGAGATTCCCAGGCGAGAATTAAACCCGCAACCATACGGAGTGTGTCCAAAGCTTATTTCGTAGTGCCCACGAACAACAGACCACCTGAGATTTATTGGTGTTTTTAATTGTTTTTAATTACAAAAAAATTTCAGCGTGAGTGTATGGAGGAGATGTCGCACAGTGGGGCCACGGATCGAAAAAACGGTCGAAATTCTTGCTTCCCGCGAGTTTTCAACGAAAATTTATGTTCGTTTTGATATCAAGCTTTTGAATCCGTTTCCCTCGAATCACTCCTGTCTGATATATTGATACACAATAGCC
>WSXT02167237.1:10070-23665 GCA_011762715.2 Neuroterus valhalla | reverse complement strand
CTGTAGTCTGTAGTCTGTAATCTGTGTACTCGATAACTTTCGAAAGAATTATCCGATTGGATTGCCCTCTGGCACACATCTTGAGGGACCAAAAAGACAAGATGAGTTCGTTAAGCAGCTATTTTGGATGAAAAATCGAAGGGGGGGGGGGGGGAGCATTTTGAACATTTTTTTGGAATTTTTTCCCAAGTCTCAAAAACTATAAGTACGGTTTCTTGCAGCAGGTGAAAAATGAAACAATTTATCCTTATGACTTCCTTTGACAAAAGCAAAATTGTCAGAGTTATGGCATTTCCAAAATCCAAAAATATAAAAGAAAATGAGAATTTTTAGCCAAATACCGCAAGATGAAAAAGAACTTAAGAGAGCAAAATGTTTCTTCTTGGGAGCCCTACAAGATCATGTGGATCAATTGTTTCATTTTCCACTTACCCTCAAAATGTGTGTCAAAGGACAATCCAATCCGATCATTCTTTCGAAAGTTATCGAGTACACAGATCACAGACTACAGACTACATACTACAGACTACAGACAGATAGACAGACAGACACCTTCGTAAGAACCACTTTTTCTGATTCAGGGGGTCTCAAAACGTCGAGATTCTATCAAATCCGCAAAAGTCAATTTTTACATGAAACCAATACCTTTTCATTCTGAATGAGAATATAAAAACAAGAATTTATCTAAGAGAATGTTGAACGGTTAGAGACATAAAGAGAAGGAAAGGTATATAGAAGGAGTATAGAAAGTAGCAGAGGGAGTAAAAGAGGGAAGGTAAATGAAAGAAGTGGATATGATAGAGGAATATAGAGGCAACAGACGCATGTGAGTGGGAAAGAAGCAATCCACAAAGTGTACAGTGGGAGGTAGAAAGACAGAGAATAAGGACAGAACATGGTATGCAAAACAGGAGGATATAATGGCACGAGATATAATTTCAGATGATAGAAAGGCATGAAAAGGAAAGGTGAAGAAAAAATTTTGGAATAAGAATAAAATAAAAGGTACAAAATGGTTGAACAGGACGAAGGACCAGAATATCCACAGAAGGAGGAAAAATGGAGTATGGTGGTGCGATTTAGAATGGATTAGGGAATAATGGATTGTGGGGGGGG
Organism: Neuroterus valhalla; assembly: GCA_011762715.2. NCBI lineage: Eukaryota > Metazoa > Arthropoda > Insecta > Hymenoptera > Cynipidae > Neuroterus > Neuroterus valhalla. The sequence goes on along the minus strand of WSXT02167237.1, from coordinate 22,549 downwards.
GGGGGTATGCGAGGGAAATTTTGAATCCTTCTTATTCTAAATCATCTAGGAATATTTTAGAAGAATACCGAGTCACACGTGCTTGGTAAGTACTTGTTAGGAAAACAAGTTTGAGAGAATTTGGATAACGTGAATTAGAGTATGGTTGACACAATGGGAATATGGAGACATAAATTTTTCATACAAAAGTCAATGATTCGATGCAGAGTATATACGACATTGGAAGTTATATAACATAATGTTCTAAATTTTACTCTATTTCAGATCATGATACGATTTTGCACCCCACGTGGAGAGGAGGTCCGTGAAGGCATGTTCCAATAGGAAATAAAAAGAGGAGATCGATAATTCAGAGAAGAAGTTGCTCTTGATGGGTCTTGATTTATAATATTTACAATCTATAAAGTTCCGGCAAACTAAATGTGAAGTTCTGAACTGTGAAGTCATCAGTGACCCTGCTCCTTTTTTTATATATGCTTGATGATAAGTAAAATGCTGTCATCAGATAAAAGTCAGAAAAGTAAGTATATATAGCAGTAATTTTTCGAGTCCTAATTCATAAAAAATTCAAGACATTATTTTCCAGTTCTGAATAATCACATTCATTGTTGGAAAATGAGGATTTCGAGTGTTATTTTGTTTGTAGTATTCGCGGGGAACATTAATTTCGCAAGTGAGTATAACATATTATTGAACCGTGTATTCATAACAAATATAATATAAAGACTCGGGTCCAAAAAAGTGCATAAAGCGAGCAAGAGCTAGAACTATAACACAGGTCTGCAAAGTTTTTTGTAGGAAATCGAGAGGTCCTTCCCGAAGAAATTTTCTCCGTGAAATCCGAATGCGAGCTCAGAATGTGTCCATCACGTCAGGATTTTCAGATATTTGTGGTTATATACTCGAAAAATGGGATTTTTCGTTAATTTTGCGGTTATGTACAGGGCATGGGAAAATTTTTGATCCTGTTTCGAAATGTCACCAGTAAGGAAAACTCTCCCTGTTGAATAAGCTATTGAATAGGCACCAGCGATTCTCTGTACAAAAAGAAACCACCATTTTTAGTTTTGACATTTATCTGAACAACCGTATGAGCATTCACTTTGACTCTTTGAAACATACCATTTTGCACTCGGAAATTTCTCTCAGGAATTTGTAGCCTGAGGTCTTGATGTTCTCTGAATAAGAATTCACAGTTAAAAAGTCGAAATCTTCATTGCCAAGATGGCGGGTTCAAAATGGCGGATTGGAATTTACAAAATGTCTGTCAGGATCATTCGAACACTTACGTAAGTTCATTGTTGGAACAGTCACAATGGTTTTACGTTACTTTGCAGAAAATTTGAGTTCAAATGAATAAACATGCGCTAAACTCTAAAAAAATTCAGAAAGAGAATACATCAAACATAAAGTCCTGAAAATGGCTACTCCTATCAAACGCCACCAGAGTCAGTTTGAATTGGCCATCTTGTTGATGAAAATTTTAATCTTGCTACTTTATATTCATAATGAGCGACATCGGAACCCTCAAATCAATTCTTCTTTAGATCGAAATCCTTCGATTTTGTGAATTTCTATCCGCCATTTTATATCCGCCATTTTGAATCCTCAATCTTGAATTCTCCATCTTGGTAATGAAGATGTCGATTTTATAACAGCAAATTCTTATTCAGAGACCATCAAGACCTTCAGATACAAATTTTTATGAGAAATTTCCGAGCGCAAAATGGTATGCCTCAAAGAGACAAAGTGAATGCTCATATGGTTGTTCAGATGAATGTCGAAACTAAAGCTGGTGACAGTTCAAAAGTTTATTTTGAAGGGAAATAGTAGTACTGAATGATTACGTTTTGGAACAAGAACAAAAAAATTTCGCGCGCGCAGTACATAACCTTAAAAGTAGCGAAAAGCCTCATTTTCCAAGTATATAATCTCAAACATCTCAAAATCCTGATGCGATGGACATCTTCTAAGCTCAAATTGGGATTCTGCAGAAAAAAATTACTCTGGAAAAGACCTATCGTTTTCCACTAACAAATACAACGCCATTATTTGCAGACACAGGTATCACGATCAGCCTTTCCGAATTCAAATTTCCAAAATAAAGAAAAGTCTAGCTACAGATAAGATTAAAAATGATAAGCCTCTTTTAATGTCATGACTCATAAGAAATAGAGTACTATATTTTTACTACCTCGAGCTGATTCTAAACTTGAGAAAAAAGTGAAGCCATATCAGAGATCATGTTGTAACAGTAATTGTAAATATCTTTACAAGGCTTTTAAACATTACGTGATGGGAGCAACAGAATGTGAATAATTTGTTGATCTATCGCTCTTGAACAGATATAACAATCAAATTGTGAAGATTGAATGATTTCCCAATTTCGGACCCTTTCCTTGTCTGTTTTATAACCTTACTCCTTCCCTTGACAAAATAGATTTAATTCCAATATAGGACGAGATAAATGGTTACACCTATAATGTCTTCAAGCCTAATCATTAATAACGATACATTACATACATTTAACTATTTCTGACTTTTCATCTTCTCTCTGCCATCATTATCCCAAGAAATATTGGTTCGCTGGAATAAACAAAGATTCTTCTTGAGAATAATCATAATTTACATAAACGAAGTGAATGAAGGTATCAAATTACAAAACATGCCAACGTTCCGTAAACATATCAGTACACTCAATCAAGGCTGACCTGAAAGTAAGGCTCCGAGTTGGTTGTTCTCATATATACTCCCTATAAAGTCTGTGATTGGCCAAGAAAATTTGCCATGGAAACTGATAAAACCTGATTGGCCAGTCAATGAAATTGAAGTTTGCAACGCTAATGGTGAACGAAAAATCACAAATATTCTTGCCTGAAATTTAACGTATAAATTCAGCAGATTTTAGTGATAGATAAAATCAAAAAAAGTTTTATCTCTCAAGCTGCCAGGGAAAGCAATCAATTTCGATCCCTTAGTACCGGATATTGATAAAAACTTTTCGAATGTGTTCGAAGCTTCTTACCTAAAATTCTAATTTCCAATTTTGTAGACATAACGGTTAATAATTGATGAAGAAATTTCATTCCTCTATCGGTCAGGAAAGGCTCTCATTTTCAACCTCCAAACCTTGAAAATCGTTAGAAAAAATGTAGAACCTGTTCAAAGCACGTTACCTCGAATCTTTGAGATGAATTTGATAAATTTCGATGGGGAATAAATGCGAAAAAAAGAGCGGTCGCAGGACCGCTCTACCCTCTTCTATTGTGATTTCATTATTCGATTGGAAGAAAACATTTATCCTCTCACTTTCTGCATACATGCACATCAGTAAAAGAAATACAGTAGCAGGAAGTATAAAGCTGATCGCTATTGGAGATTCAAATGTAGAAGATGTTAAATTATTGAAGTTTATCAGTTTCAAGTTATATATGCAGACATGAACTTCCAGACGAATCACTATCATAACTATCCGTGTTCAATACACAAACGCGTCGAGTGTGCGCCGCGCCGTCCTTAGCAAGAGTGGGCGAAAGGGAGGCATGTGAGTACGGGAAGCGCAGATTGTACTGCACATATACTACGTCGGCATCCAGAACGGCATGGAGGGAGAAAGAAAGAAAGAAAAGAAGAAAGAGAGGGGGGGGGTAGATAGCTCCGTGCGTCGCGTGTCAGTTTGTTTGTCTATTTTCTCGTGACGGGGTGCTCCCGTTTCTTCCAGTTAGGTCGCCTTGCTCAGAGTATATGTATATCCTCCCAAAAGTAGCAGAGCTTCGAAAAATTTCAACCTTCTGTGTTCCAACTTACAACCTAGCAGCCTTCCTTAACAAAGAGCGTCTTACACAGGGAAATCCACCACTTACGTCCAAAACTGATTTTACTCCTTCAAAGATATACAACATACTGACATTCAATCTCAACAAATCTCAGTATCTCAGTATCTGTCTCAATAATACTTACTCCTCTTCCAACAACGAATTCTACCAAAAAACCCCAAGAGGGGCAATATGCTCTCCAATCTCACTAGCCAATATTTTTATAGAACATCTGAAATCTTCAACGAATCTGAGCTCAGCCTCGAATTTCGGTGCTGTTCAATGGATATGTCACATTTGTCATCCTAAGACGTAGAATGGATGAACTTTATATGTTTTCCGAATTCATTAATCGATCATGCTCCACTATTGAGTTCAATATTGGAATTGAAGATAATACAGAAGATACAGAAGAAAAAACACGTCAATACACCCTACTATAGGAAGGGAGAGGAAGACAACTACCATCCTACCCCACATCCAAGGAGTTACAGAACAAATAATGAAAATGATTAACAAGCACAACATCCAAACTTTATTTAAACCACCTGCGAAAAAAGGACAAATTGTCAACCATTAGAAAGACGAAAGTGCACCCTTTAGTCATCCGAGAGTATATAGAATTCCCTTCTCTTGAAGCAGAGTCTACGATAACACAGCTCCACAGAACAAATCGAGAAAATGCTTGCTGGGACCGGATCATGCTGATATCATGTTTTCAGGGTCGCCGATTCCAAATCCGAGGTTCGTTTAAATCCATCACGGCAGGATTTGGCATGAACTCGAAAAATAACCCGGAAAAACCACACCTAACAAAATACCAGTAGGATTACCCGCAAGACCCTGGGAACAGCAAGTTAAATCTCTTCTTTTTCATAGAATTGATTTCCATACCATAAGGAGGCTTACCTACCTACTCTAAATAAACTTACCCCTAGAAACTACCCCGATCATCATGGCAAAACTTCAAGCAGGCTAACCCAACTTCCTCGGACACACTTGACTCCTATCTTCCTACTTCTTACCCTTAAAAATTGCCCCTACAGCACTACTAGTAGGCCAACCCACCTGACCTTGGGAACAGCGGGGTAGAACGCTTATTTTTCTGGAATAATTGAATCCCGTACCAACATTGGGCTTACCTATCGACCTCCTGAATCAACTAACCCTTACCTATGAAACGGTCACTTTTCCGATCAACGCCCGAGGATACGCCAATTGATCACATAGGGAAAAGTTCTACAGGAAGAAAGCCACCCGGAAGGCGAGGCACGGTAGGGATAGGTCCGAGCAAGCGGCACCAGTTGCGCAGGATTCTCTCTCTCACAATCAACCGTATGCGTAAACGGCATAAGAAGGCGTGCAAGACTCGAGTCTGGCACTCCCGGCGGACGATCGGAAACCGAAGTCCACGTCCGGATGAACCATCCGAGAAGCATTGGCTATCTCGTTGAAGGGTCAATATCCGCTGTTTTGAACCAAGGCAGACCATCCTAGGCTCCAGGTAGATATTATTTGAAACCTCTCACTTTTCAGCTTACTGGGTACGCTGTATCAGGCGCCAGTCAAAATTATTATATTTTTGTTTTTTAAATACGATCTGGGTACGCTTTCACAGGCTCCAGACATTTGAATTGTTGCTTGTGCTACATTCCTGGGTACGCTGTCACAGGCTCCGGGCTATCTAATCCTGGGTACGCTGATACAGGTTCCAGACAATTAGTTATTTGGGCTTTACCCGCCTCACCCTGTGCAGTCTGTTACAGGCTCCAGGCACTTGATTTTTTGACATTGTTTTGTATTCGTGGGCACGCTGCAATAAGTTTTAGTTTTTATTTGTTTTTTGAGTTAATCCAGGTACGCTGGAACAGGCTCCGGAAGAGTTATTTTGAAGGTGTTCAAATCATTTCGCCTTTCATCGACTACGGTGGTCACGGGCTGGAGGGACTAATTTCTTCTACTGTTGCGCCGAATAAAGGGAATTTATGTCATAAACCCCAATCAACTTGAGTCTCAACTATTATAAAACAAGAAGCGGTCTACGACCGTTTAAAATAAACGACGTCGTTATACATCTTTCCTGGATAAACAAAATATTGTTTGGTAAAACTAGTGTTTTAAATTCATCTTCTTCTTTCTGGGTCCGAAACAAATATTACGATTATTCAGGGTCGAGAAGAAAGACCTGAATAATCCCCTTGCAAATCCGAACTCTCTCACCTATTTGCTTCTTCACCCTTGGAAACCTCTCCTACCAAACCACAAGCAGGCTAACACACCTGACCCTGGGAACAGCGAGTTTAGTCGCTCGTTTCTCTGGAAAGCATTTTACCTCGCTGTCCCCAGGGTCAGGTGGGTTAGTCCACTGGTAGTTCGCTAGGGGTAATTTTAGGGGTTAGTAGTAGGTAGACAGGAGTAAGATGAGTTCTGAAAAGGTGGATTAGCCTGATCGTGTTTTGAAATTCAGTTATTTGAAGAAGATGAGCGACTAAACGCGCTGTTCCCAGGGTCAGGTGTGTTAGCCTGGTTGTGGGTTAGGAAGGGTAGAAGAGGTGGTTCCTAGGGGTCGGGTGGATTACAGGTAGGTGGGTGAGCCCCCTGCTGGTATAAAAATCAAATATTTTATGAAAAATAAGCGATTTTATAAGCTTTTTTCCATTTTTATTGCGAAGCTGTGTAATGAATCCGAGAGAGTATTGAGCCAACCTACACATTTCGTGCAATATGCATCAGCTAAGCATCATATTGATGATGACATAGCATTTTGTTTGAAAAAACTACCATCATTGTAAAACCCATCAATATCATTTCTAGAAGACACAGGAGAGCAATCTAAATCTCAAAATACCCGAATAAGATCAATAACGCCACCCGATTTAACTTTCCATCCGTGGTATTTTTATTTTGGAACAAAAATGCTAGAAGTCGCCTTTTCCACCTTGCCCTAGATTGAGCGCGTTCCAGACCGACATGTATCGTCCGCATAAAAGGGAGAGGGGGAGAGGGAGAGAGAAAAGAGGGGCAAGAGAGAGAGAGGAGGAGAGAGAGGGGGGAGAGGGAGAGAGAGAGAGGGAGAGAGAGAGAGAGAGACGTATTGCTGGCAATACGTATTAGGCAGAATCGTGACTTTGAACATTTAGTTATAATGAATGGAAAATTTAAAAAACATTCTTACCAAATATCCTGTTTCATTTAACTTATGAAGAAACTTGGTAACCTTAAATTCTTCTTGCAATTTGATTGAAAAGGCTTCAATAATAATCCTTTGGTGAGAAATGAATTTATATAAAAACATTATTATCAATGGATTGAAGGTTTCGAGTTACAGGGCTCAGTGTCTCGGACTCATTTGAAGAAACTAAAAATGCTGTAAAAAGTGTCAGATATTTAGAAAATAGTGTCACACAATTTTTTAAGTAATTAAAATGATGTGAAGTCTAAAATCGGAAAGTGTGGAACGGATATTTAACCTTATCTTATTACAAAGATTTTCAGTTTTTTGATCCTATTTTTTAAAACTATTGGAAATGAACCTTTATGCTTCAATTCTATTTAATTATTTGCATCTTTTCCGTTTCTCCACTTAAATTTGAATTAAACTGATACAGCTTATTAAGAAAATCCAACCAGTTTTGGTTGAAAGTTCATTATTTGCGATTAAAAGGTATACATTTAATTTTTTGGTTTAGAATTAATTTTTTTTTTGGTTAATGATTTCAGTATTGACCTCACATTGTCATAAACTTGACAATGTTTCTATGAGATAAAAAATGTTAATTTGCATCGCATAGGTACATATTCGAGGTTCATTTTTTGTTGTGACATTTTTTATTTTACTATTTAATAACTTTACTTACGTATAGAAAAATAAACCCGTATACACGTCTTCATAACGCCTACAAACCACACAGTCTTTAATAATTTTTATGATAATTTACATTAAATTAAATAATAAACTTCGAAAGGAACAACAAACGTCACATTTTTGGGGCATTCGTGATATAAGGCATGGTCCTGTGCCTCATTCAGCTTCATCCATCGAAAACGCTCTCGACCAATCAGCTTTATTTAGAAAGGGACACGGTCACGGCTCAAATTTTTGCTCTCTTTCTAATCTGAGAGAAACTGAGAAATCCTAAATAAAATTTTTCTATAATAAGAAGATTTTGATTGTGAAATGCATAATAAATAAAAAAAATGTGTTACCTTCATTCAATACGTAGTCATGTCATATTCCTAAAAATTGAATCGTAGTAAAAAGTAATGCGAAGCATTGCGCTTTCTCAAAAACTGAGTATTTGTCAAAACATTGAAGGATAGAATTCAAACTTATACTGATTACATGGACGATACTCAATATAACGACGATGCGATGAAAAAGGTCAAATTTTCATTAGTCCACGAATGAGAGCAAAAACGCGCCAAAGCTCATGAATCCAAAACCATGAATTTAAAAAAAACGAGACTGTAAGAGCAGACAGAATAGTTTTCAATAACACTGTATCTCTTTTAATATTGAATTCTATAAAAAAATTTCTGGTTGTCCGATGGGGTCTCCATTGACCCTATAGTGTCAAATTTGGTTTTGGAAAATATAGAGAAGAGAGAAATATAAAAATTAAATTTTGTACCTATAATTTACAAACGTCACGTAAATGACATATTCTTGATTGTTCCAGCTGATAAAATTTCAGACTTGGTTAATTAATGAGAATGAACCTCCTCAGCCGAATGTTATCATAGAAATATTTTTCTATTAAAAAAACATTCAGAAGCATTTCATTCAACTCTCCTCAGACATACCGCAAATTGGAATCGAGGTACAAAATTTGAGAAGCTATTGCCTTTTCTGAAAAATTGTCTGGTGATCCTTGCTGAAAAGTAAAAAATATCTCCACTGAGGCTCGTGTTCTGCACACTTTGGGCAACTTTCCTACTTTGAAATAGATTTCATGGCTTCAATATTGATCAATTCATTGTCTTCTCAATGCATTTATGTGTTTCAATAAGAATAGTTGATCAGACTCCTCAAACGTTCAAGATACAAGTGTACATAAACTTGATAATTTTTTTCCCCCAAAATTCAGGTGCAGATGGATATCCACCTGTTACGAATTTCAATATTCTAGTAAAAATGCCGGACGACTATTATGTAGCAGGATCGATAGAAGATTGCATCTTCTACGACGCACCCTTCTGGATGTTACGTGGGGAAGCGAAACTCTTTCACGAGTATCGAGCTCTGATACGAAAGGCAGGGTTTAGTTATGAGTCAGACCTTAAAACGCATCATCTACCTCGCAATCCTAATCCTCTGGAGCATGAGCCAAACGGCGTGGAGTTACGTTTCGAACAGAGAGAACATTATTCTGCAGGAGATTTCAAGAAGTACACTTACCAATTTAGGAATCCTCTACCCGATAATCACATTTTCGTTTTGATTCCAGGAGGCCCTATTTATTACACAAAGTTCTCTATCGTGATACCGGAGAATGACTTTGTTCCATAAATTTTATTATTCGTAAAAAATAAAGATTGATTCCTGATGGAAACGTATTCTATTGCCTTGAAGCTCGAATATCCTCTTTATTGTTCTTCCAGAGTCTAAATGTATGTTATACGCAACTCGCATAGAGCTAGAATCTTCTTTTAATTTTAATAAATCAAAACAGACCTTCTCGCCGACAACACTTATTTAATCAGTTGACAGCTACTCTAGCTACTAATCCATGCACTCACTATGTAAATGAATACACTAGTATTCCATGCACTCAGTATTTAAGTGTATACAAAGTCTTAAGTGTGAACCCTTTCGGCCATTGGACAGAAATGTAACTTACCTGTGCTGTGAACACACGCAAAATGTTGTAGAGGAGAGACGTTAAGCTAGTTTATAAGCGATACAGGCAAACTCTTACAACAATTTGTAACCTTGACAAAGAAGCCAAGCTTTTGAATCAAAAACTTTATAATACAGAAGACTTCCGTTTAAGTGAATTCTCGTTTAGCTTAACTTCCACTTACCTGAACGCTTCCACGCTCGTATAGCTGAACTCAAGAGGCCCTTTCTACCTTTAGAAGAAAACAACTAACGGTAGCAACCAATTAGTATTCCCCTCTTTGAAACCCATATGGAGGGGGACAGTGTGAGAATTTCTCCGGAGTTAAGCTAAACGAATTTTTACGTCGCGTAGCGGTTCAGCTAAATGGAAGTCTTCTGAACTACCATATTGTAAACCTGATGATGCCTGGCGTTGCTAGTCGAAACCCAGGACATTTTACCCAGAATAAATCATATAGTTTCCGTCATATCTAATGATATTTCATGATTAAAACCAGGAAAAACGATTTGAATCACAATAATGTATTCTTTTCTTGTCTCAGTTCTGAACATTTTTTATCCTCTAGTTCCTATTACTTCCTTCCTTCCGTTCCGCCCATTGCCTTGTCCTCGAACGGGAAAATGACGATCTAAGATAAATAATCACACGGAGTGGGAACTGGTCAAGGGTGTAAGGGGGAATAAGAATATGAAAAAAGAAAAGGGAATGCGTCGGGTTCGCGGAAGTCGGGAAAGAATGAAAGAAGGACAAAAGGGTCAGAAAGAGAGGGGTGTAGAAGTAGAAAGGAACTAAACTGAAGGAGGTAAAAAAGTTTGTATAACTGAATTTCCTATTCCAGAAGAATGGAAAAGTGAAAAGTCATGCACAGTAGAAAGGAAAGAGGGAAAAAGTTGTGATGAGGCAGGTGTGCGGATTGGGAAAGAGGTTGTTTGCAGAAGACTTCAAAAGGAGAACGAAGCTGTTCGAATTTCTGGTGATAAGTGTGCCACTGTAAGGAGTAGAGGTGTGACGCTGGAAGAAAAGCGAGGAGGGAAATAGGGTACAGGAGAGGTCCATCAGAAGGATATTGAGGCTGATCATAAGACGACCTAATGATATTTTTAGGTGGATCATGCTAATAAAATAGCTTGATATTTGTATGAGAAAGAAAAGGAAGGGAGCCAGGAAAAAATAGCGAGGATAAGATGTGGAGGAATAATAGGACTAGTCGGATAGCGGAAATAGGAAAGTCAGGACGACCAGCATTATTGGTCTTTTTGGCTGGTCATCCCGAAATTCGGGACAAGTGGATTCAGCCCAAAGGATGATGCAACATCACAACTGCAACATGGATCATGTAAATGAGAAAAGTAAAATATTTATAATTGGTTTCGTTCCCGGATTCCCGAAGGAAACGTGTTTCAAAGAACTCGTTCTTCCTGTTCATATATATAAAATAAAACATTGGTTTCACGACCACCGTAGAGTCCGCCTGGGAGCAGCTGTCATTCAGGGAAATTGCATAAGCTATCAGTGAAACCGCGGTAAAATACACCTATGGCCACGTCTCACGACCATGAAATGAGTGACTACATGCACCACAAAATCACAATAAAGGGCTGGTGAAACCCTCGTGCGTCTAAAGGTCACAGAGCGACCCAAGTGTGACTGCTCTTTGCATCCATCTGGCAAGTTCAACGAAATTTTTCTGGCATACGCGTATGGCTTCAAGGCTACTAACCAGTGAATACGTCGAGCCTCCAAGAGCTCATATGATGAGAACAAATAATTAGACCGAATATCCTTAATGATGCCGATCACAAACATAGTTTAGTCACGTTTTTCAAACAGCACGATGTTGGGTTTTGTGTGTTCGATAAGGGCTTCTGTCGAGAAATCATAGTTCCAGTAGATTCAAGGCACATCGTCCTTAACAATAGACTCGTACCTCTTTTCGAGGCGCTCAGCAGGGCAGGGTCGTGGTCAACAATATAAGAGCGATACAGATGGTAGTAATGCAGTCTCAGGCAGGATTTTGTCTGTACGAATACTTCGTTCCTGCATGAGTTGGGCAAAGCGGTAGTATATGCTATAGGTGCTCAGGAAGTTAATTATACGCCCTGCACCTATCGGTTGAAACCTCTTGACGTAAATTGTTTCTACGGTACGTTCGGGTGGAAATTACACCATCCTGTTACGCAAAAAGGAAACCCTCTATTCCTGAATTCAGTCTAGATGATTTGAGAAAAGCAAACGTTGACTTCTGTGACAAGGATTGATCTTTTACAATTCTGTAAAAGTTTCTGTGCATCACCTTGTCTCTATGTTGCTTCGGAGTTTTTCCGGCCTCCGCTTTCTTTACCTGTGCTTTGAAAAGTAGGGTGTCTTGATTGAGTTATGTACTGTCCTCACTTCTGATGTTGAGTTCCAGGCCAACGGTTTCAGTTGCCTGCTCCGCGGCTCCGCAAAAGACACGAACAGCAGACCGAATAACTAGATTGTATGGACATTGAAGATTAAGAAGCTTTTTCACATATGCATCAACTTGCGTGTAGTGGTATCAAGGGGCTTGAGCTCGTTTTTCGTTCATGCAAACACCTCAAACGAATAATGTAGAACTGGGATGGCAAGCATGTTATTCGCGGATATTTTGTTCAACCATGACAGGCTGAACGACCAAATCTTTTGGAGCAGATGTTTGTCTTCCAGATGTTCTTCGCTAGAAGAACAGATCCTCAAGTCATCCATATAAAATATATGAGTGATCTTATGCTCACTAGAATTATTTCTGCCATAGGGACCCATGAGAATCACGAAGTGCGAGAAATAGTGTCAATAGTGT
>WSXT02167226.1:24468-40446 GCA_011762715.2 Neuroterus valhalla | reverse complement strand
AAGTGTTCACCGCGTGGGCCGCCGAAGCTCTTCCAGAGTGCAAGGCGGGAATCGAACCCACAACCAGCCGGCGTGGGCCTAAAGCGCATGCCTTAGCCCCCACGACCACTAATGAACGGCCTCTTGCAGATATCTCAGTCAGAACAAAGCAAGCCTTTACAATAGAGTATTGCCATCAAGCCACAAAATTACAAGATGGCTGAATGCCGTGTGGGTCACATGTGGTAGCTCTGTGTTATGTACAGTGAATAATGTTAAATCGTTGTTAGACAATCAGGAATTTTCAATTATTGCTGTTATTTCAACAAAATGTTCTACAACTGTTTCATTGTAAGCTGCTAAAGAAATGCAACACAGAACCCTGAAATATCATTCTATAGAATTCCAAGTATTATAAGTCAAACAAATAAACAGCATGGAAGACCCGGTGAAGAGTACACTTTTCAGGAAAAAATAGTTTTTGAAAAAAAGACGAGAACAGTGGATGAGTGTATTTGAATATAATCCTTTCAGTGAGTCTCGGCCTAAACATGCAAAAATTTGCTCATTCCACTTTATACCAGGTCAGATTTATTGAAAGAATTCTACACAAGGCAGAGAGAATGAAGATCTAACGTCAAAATTCAGTATATAGTTCTAATTTATTAAATACTAGCATTGAATGTTTTCAGAGTACTTGAGAATAATATCTAAAAAAATATATCATTGAAATTGTTTTGTGGAGTTAGGTCCGAATTGGTAAAAATTTCAAGGCTAGATTTTCTGTCCAACAGACTTCGCGTTTCGTACCGCTACAGCTTCAGTTCAGATGATATATTAGTGGACCGCAATGAATTAATCTTTATTGAGAAGTTTTTCTTTTCAATCACTTTCAGGACATCTGGCTAGCCTTACCGGTTTCAACAAATCGAGCAAGGTTCCTCGCGAAAATTTTAATTTTGCCGTAGGCATAGCTATGAAAAGACAATCTGCTCTTACACGACATAAAAGGTGGATAAGAAAAGTAAGACGATAAGCAGAAATATTTTCAATTTTTGTTTTAATGCAATGTAAATATATAAAATAAGATTGATTTTCCAGGTCGATACTGCTGAGAGATCGAATGATTGCCAAAGACTTTCCCTTACTGTCCGATAATGGTGACGGCCTGTGAAAGAAGAGAACGATATCTGTTGCATGGCTACTTCCATGTTCAATCACACTTATCCACTTACCTTGTATTTCTTTCGGAAACTCTATTTCTCCCTGGAAAGTGTACTCTCAACCGGGTCTTGCACGCTCCCCATTTGTTCAGCTTATAATACTTAGAATTTTATAGAATGATATTTTAGGATTCTTTATTGCATTTCCTGAACAGACCACAGTGAAACAGTAATAGAACATATTGTTGGAAAACATCAATATTTGAAAATTCCTGATAATTTAACGACGATTAAACGTGATTCACTGTACATAACACAGAGTGTGGCCCACATGGTATTCGGCCATTTTTGAATGACGTCACAAGTGAAAAAACTCTACTTAGCGAACATTCTTACCCCCAACTATGTCCAGAAAAATGATGACTATTGCACCGTTGCAATGACTGCTCGTTTGAGAGTTACTTCATTTTTGTTCAAAATTCGTCTTTTCGAGTACAATATTGATCCCTTTCGGTAGAAATCTTTTTTGACACGTATCGGCATATTGGTGAGTGAGGTAATTAGGAATGTGAAGAATAAGAATAAACGTAACAACGGATACGTATATGAATGATTGGTTCCGTGCGTTTTGTGGCCTTTTTATCTTTTCGTCATGAAAAATTGTTCAAATCATAAGGAGTATTAGAAAAAATATGGTGCATGAATCGAGGAAGATCTTCCGAATTTCTACAGCTCAGGAATGTTTTCAGCATGAGCGGTAGACAAGGACTGAAAACATTCTCGAGCTGTGGAAATTCGATTTGTAGAAATGGAGAGATCTCTGCCTGGTTTTGCAATATACCATGAATTACCTCTCTAAGGATATATCAAATCTTTCCAAAAATTGAGCAAGTGAAGTTTGATACATGATGTTGACTTGAGCCATGTCACAAATCAAGAAATAGAGAACACTACCCCTAGTTGCTACTGTTCGGAATTCTTCTCTAGCTATGTTGATTTTCATTTCAGTGTCTCTTGCGATTGTTAACTTTTCATTAACTTCAATAGCAGTTGCTCGTGTGTTGTTTAAAACGGCCATCAGCTCCAAGTCTTCTATCAACGGGCCCTACACAGGACAATAAATAATATTATAGATATCGTTTTACATATTTCTATATTATGAGAAGATATCGACGCCATAATGGTTTTGAGGATTCTGGAAAGTCTTCTAGAGCGCCCCGCGGGACCTTCCAGAGCTTTCTACAAGGGTCTCATGAGCCTCTCATAAAGGCTCCTTAGCCTTTTGTAAGGTCCTGAAGAGCCTCTTACTAGAGCTCTCGAAGCTTCCAGTGCCCCTTACGGAGGCTTCGACAGCCACCTACGAGGGCCCTGAGAGTCTCCCACCGAGACCTCTGGAGCTTCCTGAGGAAGCATCCAGAGCCTCCCGCAAGAGACTCAAGAGCCTCCTAAGAGGGCCTTTAGAGCCCATCATATATGTGTTTTAGCATTGAGAAATGCTTTTTTGACGATTAGGCATTAATTGTCAGTAACGTTTTTTTGTATTAAGTACGCTAGGAAAATACTGTTCATTATTTGTTCTTTTGTTAGGAGTGTATCGATTTGTATTGTAATTGAAGTACAACTGTAGAGAGAGAGTGAGAGTTTTGATTTTCTTCATCTTCCAGCGCCAGCCTCCCTTTGTCAGCAGGTTATCGTAAATTTTTGATGTTTTCAACTGTTTAAAATACAGTGCATATTAGTGAAAGAACATCATTCTATTCAATTTTTGAATCCTCACTGTCCGAATTCAGTTTACTTCAGCACTTATCCTTTACTTATTCTATATCCCTGATTCCTGTGCTCATTCTTCACCTATCTTAGCCATCAACTTCTTTTTACGATAAAGCCAATTCTATTTCACCGCAGTTATTGTTTTTCTTCTATTGTTTAAGGAATATCACATAAATGCTATTTGACTACACGTTAAGATGATTTGACAAAAAGCATCCTACAAGTCAGTCCAAAAGTACCAGACTGAGTAGTCTCAACACTGTTGAAAAGGGAAATAGATATTGACCTAATAACTTAAAGGCCAGCTTCTTCAGATCACCGTATATACGAAAAGTGATGAAAGACCATGAGAGCGTCTGCTTCTATCTGCAGACAAGTTTTTGGAAATTCCAATAAAATTCATCCTAGTCAAAATAAGTCGATTGGAATCGCTGCAGCTTTACGTATTGCTACCAAAATCGCTTAAGACGTTGAACTATATCTGAAGGAAAAACTGTCGGCCAAAAGCCATTGTGTGGATAATTACTCTAGCGTTGAGAATTTTGATTCTATTAATGTCAAATCGGATGAAGTCTCTGCAGGAGCTGAAATTGTTGATTTTTGTACCGATCTAGAAAATCTGCTTAAGTATGTCAAGGACAAACGAGACGTGTCCGGAGTTCATTTGGAGTTTGGCATTCATGGTGAAGGAGGTTTTCCAAAGGTTTTTTTCCATCCAATACACTCAAGGGAAAGAATATTTGGAAAGCCATCGTTGAAGATAAGAGCAAGGACTTCCATCGAGGATGTTTAAGGATTCTAGCATCAACAAGTTGTTGATGCTTTCATTAATACAATGCTCTTAGGAAAATTATTCGAATCCATCTTAGTTGTAGGCTGTAGTCAAGATTAATCGCTTCAAAGGGGCAATTTCGACTGACTCGAAACTGGCTCACATCATGGTGAGCATCAAGTCGCACAGTTGTGTCTTTCCGTGCACGTGGTGTTATGCCATGAAAGGTGAACTCGCAGATCGCGGAATGAATAGAACGACGTTGCTGGAAAAAACCGACTTGCTGCGTTCTTGGTCTCGCAATGTAGGATGCTTCAAGTATGTCAAAGCTTTTGAGGCTTTTGAGGATGTTGCACACGCCTGCTCTCGTGAAGTTCTTGATCCTTGCATTGAGTATATAATTATAGTTTTTAGAAAAAACTACTGAGAACTTGATATCTCTATTACCCCTACAGTACATGCAATGTTCTTCTACGTACTTGATTTCTGCACAGAAATGCAGACCAGCCTCGGCTTCTTCAGCGAACAAGCGATGGAAATTGTACACTCACAATAGCCGTTACTCTTTTTGGATGGTGTATATTTTAAATTGTAACAGAATTGTTACATGAGGGAGATCACTCGGCACGTCCCTGCACGAAGGAGTCGTGCCCGAGATGGTACGGAATTGTCCGAGGGGTCCCGAGGCCCCAAACGTCGGACCGCGGTTGACCGCATCAGTCTTGTCTCGTCCGCCCAATTGTTACCCGGAACAGTGCTCGTGCTTCGGATCCACTTCTCTCTCGTAATCGAAGCGACCTGGCTCCTTACCTAGGTCATCGCTTCCTAGAAGAAGGTCAGGAGACTACCACGTCAGCCTTCTCCAAGGCCACCTCAACTTTCCGCCCTTTAGGCTTTATTCTTCACTGCGGTATAAGTGTCAATAAACGCCTTTTATCTTAAATAGACTTCTCATATTGTGTTGAACCCGATTCTCAGCGTCCAGTTCCTCCTCTCTTACTCGATATTGCCTCCGCAATACCTGGCGGCCAACGTGGGGCGCCAGGTATAGCGGGATTGCCTACCAAGGAGGAAAATGGAATTAGGACGCTGAGAAGTAGACAAACACAATGAGAAGAGCACTTTGGATAAAACCAATGCATTGACGCTTGCGTTAGTGAGGTTGAAGGTGTGACAATCATTTTGGAGTCGGCATAAAGGGAAAGATTGGAATAAGGCGTCGAATTTATATTTCTGCTTCGCAAGTAATTATTTTTCTTCAATACATGCGTAAAAACCGCAGGTTTCAGAGTTTGTAAAGCGGACTGTACGTTGTTGTTTGCTAACCAGGGAATAAAACTAAAAAAAACTAGACACAGCAAAAAAAAATTCATACCAGGAGAATAAACTCAGAATGTGCTGCTCTCTAGCGGAAAACTTCAGCAATCATCACACGGCGTATCAGTTTAATGCTATCATCATCATTTCTAATGAATGAATATGAGAACTGAGAATTCACTTGTTTTGATTTGTTTATGTGCATAACTTCATGAGAAAGAATTATTACAAAAGTGACTTCTGAATATGCGTCTTAAAAATTCATTTGTTTTTCAATTGTTTTGTACATAGCTTTATAAAGAACAAACGATAACAAGTGACTTCTGAAAATGCAAGTCTAACATTATAGGACTCAACCGGTCATTCGATATATTTAGATTATTGTATTTTTATATTCCTAGGATTTTAAACATGTTTCAGAGAAAATATCGTGTGCACTATGGGACAAAGGCATTTTGTGCCTCGCGCAATTTCGCAGAACTCGTCTGCGGGTTCGGGGGCGCCTTCGGTGTCCCTTCCCCTACGACTCGTTCTGCAAATATTGCGCGTGACGAGAAACTCCTGCCCCCTTCCCTGTCTGTGAAACGTGCTATTTACTGTTCAGTGTCATTTCCGAAACCGGTTATCCATTATCAATGATATATTTTTTTAATGAAAAAATCAATATTCACTTGAACAGTTGTCAGTTTATGAAGTAAGTTTGCCTCCAGTTCTTTGATTTTCCTTTTGTTCACTGTAACATCTGTTATAATTTGGGTTCTTTCTGTTTCTAGCTCTTGCCTCTCTGACAAAATTACTCTACCCAATAGTTGGTCCTCCAATCCTTGAAGAAGTTATTTTTATGAAATAGATTTGATTACTTATTTTCTTGTTCAATATTACACAATCTAACATATTTTTTCCTCAGTGATGCATTTAACAATGAAATGAGGAATACCTGTCTGATTAAAAAAGAATTGTTCTGTAAAAAACTACCTTTCATAGTTACAGTGAAGTCAATTATAGAGGTACGAGCAAATATTTCAGGTGGGTAAGAAGGATTCGGCAATTTCGTAGTGATGTATAGTCTGAAATCATCATGAATGTCCACTTCTTTGTCACCTAACTTGACCTTTATGGTAAATTGAAAAAATTAATAAATAATCTTCATAAACTAATCAGGAAAGTGAAAAAAAATCTTCGGAACCAATAATGCAAATGTTCTTTACCTTGAGGGAAGTTCCTATCTTAATGAAATTTTTTTCTAGTAAGTTATCCAGGACAGGATCCAATTCTTCTTCTACATCTTCGATCAAAATCGGCCGTCCAAGAGAAATACAATCTTCTAAATGATTCCTGAAGTATTTGTGTGTGAGGTATGTCAACTAAGAAAATATGTCTCATTATCAACAAATTTGATTTTTTCTATTGCGGCTTATCTTGAACAACGTTACTGATTGAGTAGGGAAAGGAGAGGGAAGTTCCTGCTAAAAACGACGGTTGTTAACAGAGCCGTGGGAAGGTTCAGTAAAAGTAACGTTTTAAATTCAGGTTACATACTCTTCCTAATTATAAATTTAAAGGAAGTTTGCGAATTTTCAAACATAGCGAGAGATGGTCAAGCAGCCTGTCAATTTAATATTAAGTTGATAAATTGAAAGATTAGTTTTATTTTTCAGACTTCAGACTCTTCTTCTCTTGTTTTAAGAATCCTCCTGGAATCATGATGGAGAAAATGTTTTTTTCTCTTGTATTGTGAATTCGGATATTCCAATTCAGTGAATTAACACTGTATATTCTCGTGTAGAAAATCCAACTGTTTTAGGAAAAATTCAACTGTTTGATTCGAGAACTCAACCATTTAGTATGAAACTAAACTACTTGGTTCAAAATTACGATTTTTGTTAAATATTGATTTTGTCCCGTTCCAAATTATCAGCTTTGTTGAGAATTTTGTTCTTGTTGAAAATTTATATTTGAAAAATCAGCTTCTATTATCGAAAATTCGAAATTTCGTTCCTGGTCAAAGATTCGATATTTCAGTAAAAGATTTGACAATCTGGTTGTGGATAAAATTTTTTCATAACAATCCATATTTTCGAGTACAAAATTTGACTGTTCTCGAGAGAATTCGTCTTCTCGAATTGGAAATTCAACCTTCTAGGATAAAATTGAACTACATAATTGCGATCACGCTTTCTGCGATAAATCCATATTTTTAATCGGAAATTTGCCTGTTTTGTGAAAAATTAAACTATTTGCCTAAAAATAAAACTAATTGTTCGGATGATGAACATTTCACTCATAAATAAACACATTTGTTAGGAATCGTTGGAGTAATAACTGTTTAAGGCACGGTGTAAACTTGCAAATGGGGGAAGTTTATGACGTCACGAGTAACGCTGGAGGAATGTCAGGGGAATATCGCCCGCTCTCTTTCTCCCCACTGGAAGTGGTATGTAGCAGTGTGTATGTGTGTGCGCTACACGGCCCGAAGTAATTCATTATTTATTGTACAAATGAAAATAATCATTCACTATGGTATAAGAAAATGAATGAATGACTGTCATTTTAATATTTTCGATTATGTAAAATGATAAGTTGTTAGAAATGATATCAATGTATTGAATATAATTTTCTTGAATATTAAACATTAAAGAATTTGGGAAAATTTAAATTATTTGTGATGTGTTGTCATGTATTTATCTTTTGGGTTGGAAATTTGAAGAATGTGTTCAAAATCCGTTCAATTTTCGTTTCAAATCAACTTTTTCTATTGGAGATTCAAACACCTTATTTTTGATTGAAGATTTATCGCAAAAATGAAATTCAACTACCGGTTGTGAATAGACTATTTTTCTAACAATTCATATCTTTGGGTAGGAAATTCAACTGTTCTCACTGGTATCCAAGCAATTAGTAGAGATACAATCTACCCAGTTTATAGAAGGTCCCTTGAAAGCTACTATATGTATACTATAAAATTGAGAAGGAAAAAGTCCGTACCTGGAATCTAGAATTTTTATTAAAATTAATTCAACTCACCTGCAAATTGAATTCTTTCTCTTTATTCTTAATCCAAGCTTTTCCCTGAAGCTGTGGATCAATCAAGAGTGGATATCTTGATGCTTTAGTGACTATAATACCATTTTGGATTGATAATTCATCATTTGGCAAACCTTGAAGGTTCCATTCACCTGTCTGGTTTGTAAAAAAGTTCAAAAGTTGTTTATTCATAAATAACATTTATTTACTATTATTATATTCAGTTCTGGTTTTTGAAGGAATCTTCTCTACTCACTGTTGCTGTGTCTGTTAGGGAGTCAACAATACTGATATTCATCGACACAGGGATTTTTCTGTTTTGTAGGAAATCAAACCATTTCTTCTGTAAGAGAATTCGAAATTCTTGATTGAAGGGTCCACAATAAGATAAAAATCCGGTCAAAATTAGGACATCCCCCACAAGCCTATCTGTTTCAGATTTGAACATAGCCAGCTGATCAATCCAACGTGTCCTTTCTCCAGAAAGACCATCAATCATTAAAGTTGCAGCACCCATTTTTGCTTGACATGCATCAGCCAGATCAACAACTTTCTGTAATAAGATAATTAGGATTGATTGAGACGTAGATCATCACACAAATACTGCTACCCTCCTCCCCTTTTAAATCTTTCCCTTCGAACAATCCTAATGTATAGGAACCATATTGAACTTATGTCATGAGGAACGCCTCAAATTCAATGTTCAGAATTAAAAGTTTTGAGATTGAAACATTTACAACAGTAAAAATGAATTTCAAAGCCAATAAAATTAATTTTCGACCTAAACAGATAAATTTTCAACAAAATAGTGCAATGTTTAAGGTGAGAAGGCGGTCGATTCAGAGAACAGTTAATTTAAAAGTAAAAACTATACATTTTTCACCGAAAAGTATGATTGGTCAACCAAGTAGTTGGATTCTCAACATAAAGGAAAATTCCGTTTTTCCTTAATTCAGCAGGACAGGCTTTCCATCCAAATCAAGAATTTTCAACGAGGCAGTTGAGTCTTCAATCCAAACGGGTGAATTTTAATTCAAGAAAGACTTTCTTTTCAGCAAAACAAATTGATTTCGAAGCAAATTATTGGATTATTATTCTTTCACGATGAATTTTTGACCAAACAGTTAAATCTTCTAATAATTTCATGAATTTGCAACAAGGGAAAAATTAATTTTCCTCAAAAAAGTTCAACTTTTAATCAGGTAGTGGAATTTTAAGCGAAATAGTTCTGTCTTCGAACAAGAAACATCATTTTCTGCAAAAAAAAAACAGTTTCTGGAAAAAGAGATTAATTCCCAAGGAAATTGGTACATTTTTGGTATGAAAATACACGCCCAACAATAACTTTTCGAATTTTCTACTCAAAAATGAAGTTTAGTGAAAAAAACTATTCGAGTCCCGAAATTTAAATTTCCAACTAAGAATCAATTTAAAATCTCATCCGTTCCTTCACTTTGCAATCAAAAACTTCAACGCTTTTATAAATGTAATAAAATCTTTAATCAAAAAATAAAATTTCAAATGAACCAGTCGATTTCCCAAGCCTAAAAAAGTATTCCCTACAAAAGAGTTGAATGTTATGATCAAAGAAATTCATTTTCAACAAAAAAGTTAATTTTCAACCATGCAGTTGAATTTCGAACTGGAAACAATCAATATCAAACAGCAAAAATAAACCCTTTTCAATCATATAGTTTGACGTCCGCTAGAAAATATTCGGGGTAATTTGTATATTTAAGGCGCGGCAGCAGCGCTGTTGGTCTCAATAATGCGTACGGCGTTAGTTCATAGTTCGGCCACTGTGTCCTCTATGGCCTCGAAGTCCGTACTAACCATGGCGATGAAGCTGGCATGGCAACTTCCGGTAAGACACTTTGCCGTCCATGCCAGAAGTTTCTGAGTTTCTTTCTAGTGACATTTTTCCAGTGATTTTTTTCATTTTTAGACTGCTAGTATTGGAAATATTCGGGAGCGAAAGTTAGTGTCATGTACGTCGTGAGAATACGTTCTGTATAATCACAAAGACTAACACCAATGATGGAAGTTAATCGTGCATCAAGTGATCATGATACTCACGTCAAATCAATTATATTTGAGGGGTACAACCTCCCGAATATAATAACCGTAATTTTGAGACATAACGAATGAGAAATACGCGATTTCATTTCCATTCCTAGGTTACGAAACTCACGAATGAACTTTTGTTACCAAGAGGGTATACCTGGAGGGTAGGACCGGCAGGACTGGGAATTTAGTTCTGTCACGAGTCACAACAGTGCATGAGCCGCCATTTTGCTGAAATTTGTTTCCAGTTTTAACCACAGAGCTTCAACCCCATGGTACTATCTGGACCGTCAGCCAGAAACCAAGTAGACCCAGATTTTTTCTTGATTTCTTGCTTTTATTCTTTCTCAGTTTCTCTGTATTATCCTACGATTCCTAAACAAGGATCAAGGTTCAATATATTTATCTCAACTATCCCGCGGTTCTTTAACAAGAATCGTAATTCTTCTCTTTCTTCTACTTTCCAATGGTTTCTTAAATAGGATCGAGATTCAGCATCTTTCCTTTCCTACGGTTCTTTAACAAGGATTGATGTAATTCTGCTCATCATTCTTCTCCTACTAATCTTCAACGAGGATCAAGGTTCTATTTCATCGTTTATCCTATGTTTTTAATTCCAAACCAAAAATAAAGGTTGTCTTTTCCGCTGTTCTACGAAACATAACTAAAGTTTCCCTTACTCTGAAAGTAAATCAACCAAAGAGAACAAATGTCTGTATCAAAGATGTCCTCAAGTGTAGATGGAGACAAAAAAGAAAAAAAGCTGTCCCTGCAAGAGGAAGACTGAACAACACCGAAGGGCATTTCAGAAGCAACGGAACGCTTGACCCGAGGATTAGGTAACCGTTCGACTGGCCTGAAAAAAGGCACGGGGTCGCTCAGACAGACATAATCGTGGTCTTCTAACCTATCTTGGACTCATGAAAACTAGAGTGATTCTGGCTGAACAGATTCCACGGGCAAAACAATTCTACGGACGCCGAAATACGTCTCCTTCGAGGTTTCCAAACAAACTTTGGAATACAACTCTACCCATTCGGGTCATGATCGCATTCCCCTGGAGACTCTTCCTCGTGACGAGCTTTCACCAACCGAAAAACTCTATGCGCCAAGCTCTGAAGCATCAAGAAACTGTTATCTGGTCCTGGCTCAACCTAACGACCCGATCGCGTGAAGTCTGAAAAACTCAGGGGGAGGGTTGACTTCCTGGTCTCAACCTTAGATCATTCAGGACTCCGAACTGAAGCAGATCCTATGGGACCTTCGAGATCTTTCCGCTGAAGAGGGGCTTTGCTTAACGGCGGAAGCACTTCGGGCAGCTGAGGCACCGACTCCGCAGGATAAGGCCTGCCGACAATCCCGATTGACTTGGTCGAGGAGTGATTGAAACCACCCTGTGTACCACCCTCTTCAATGAGCCCAGCTCTCCTATAGCGGATACTTCTACTCAGCCCTGCGTAAAAAAGAAGTACTCAAATATTCGGACCTCTCTAATTAGACTTACTTCCATCATCCCCTGACTTGTGCTCCATCTATGCGGGAAAATTGAAAACTTTTGAGGGTCTCCCCTGACAAAGTTTTCCGATCACCAACTCCAGGGGTACGCATAACCTTTATTAAAGGAAAACCAGTCTTCGGCAAACCCTGGAAGAATCATCAATGGTCTCATCCAGAAGGCGACCTAAACTTTAAACAAGTAAACACGATTTTAAGACGAAAGATGCCCAATTATACTAAGCACACAAGGGAACATACCGCCGAGAGGGACAAACTCAAAGCGCGATAACTTTCGAATTACTACATTGCACAAGAAAAACATCAACGGCTTTGGTTTCCTAAGGAACAACGGGCCTCACAGAAAATCTTCGGTCTTCAAGATAGACGGCCTCACGCTTCACCGCCACGGAGGTCACCTATGTAGACCAGGCTTATCTTGGATTCCGAAAAGGCTCTGATAGGTCGTCACTCGAATCCTGGATCAATCTCCGGTTATCTGAGTACCATGATACTGACCTTGTGGCAAAGATCGAGCTACAAACGCTCGAAAGAGCTTTCATTATCAAAATTGAACCAAACTTGCAAACCCGAAGACTAAGGCTAAAGAGTTCGTCTTTACTTTCTTAATTTTAATTCCTCCTCCAAAAATGAAACAACTCCAACTGACCCGCTTGAACCCTTCTGCCGTGTCAAGCTTTCCACAGTTTCATGGAAACCTCTCTTTCAAAACGAAACCATTCAAATTGCTCGTACGAATTTTGCTATGGTGTCAAGTAATATTTTCAAATGAAAATATGGATCATCAGGGAATCGGATTAATTTCTAATAAATTGATTCAACTTTAAAAACAAGCAACCACATTGTTGAATTCCTCATAAAACGGCTGGTTCTTAACTCTTGATAATAAGTGGATTTTCCAATTTAAAAAAATTATTTACAATGGAATATTACAATTTCGAATAAAAGAAGATGAATTCTGGACCAAAGATACAATAGTCGACTTTTTAATGGAGGAAAAATCCATCCTCAACCAAGAATCGTTGGATCTTTTTATTGGGTTTGAATATTTGAGTTCGAATCCAAATAAGAAAACGATAAAAGGGGGAGTTTTTTTGGAAAACGGAAAAGAGAGAATCATTCGAAAAAAGGATAAAAAGGGGAATAGGAGAGAGTCTAAGGGCAAATCGTCTTAGAACCTTCGACCCTTTCCCCTACCCCGAGCAGTATGATGGAGTTCAATCATGAGAATTATTGCAAATTGTTTCCTTGTAATATGTAATATGTGTTAATATTTTGAAATTTACTTGACGCTCGCTCATAACAGCATCAAATTCCTCCTGGACTCGCTTTAATTCTTCATCCTTTTCCTTTAACAATGCTTCAGCTTGTTGCAGATTCTGGTTTGCTCTATCGTGTTTTCCTTGTTGAACTGCCAGATTGGCCTTGAAATATAGATAGTAAACTTATGTTTTACAATGTCTAACAATTGATAAGAATCAAATTTATTCATAACAATTAAAACAGAAGGAAATGTAGGAGAAGGAAGACAGAGTAAGGAGAGCTGCAAAGGCAGAGACAGAGAAAGTGAGAAATGTGTGAAAGGGAGAGAGGAGCAGAAAGCAGAAGGCGCTGGTAAAACTGGAAAACAGGAGAAGAAAACGTGAGTTGAGTCCGGGAAAGTACAGATACAAGGGACGCTATGGGATCGGGATGAAGAGAGGGAACAGTCGGTGCTAATTGCAGTGACAAGGGACTGTAAGAAGATGGATAAGGATAGAAAGATTTAATTTAAAGAACAAGAATATGGAAGTGATGTATTGGGGAAAGAAGTAGGAGAGGAAGAGAAAGTGCAGAATGTGTGAATGTAAAGAGGAAACGTGGATCTATATATGTGAAGAATGTATAAGAGTACTGAAAGACGAGGGAAGATGACAAAGAAATGCGGTAA
The DNA here is from genome assembly GCA_011762715.2 of Neuroterus valhalla. Lineage (NCBI taxonomy): Eukaryota > Metazoa > Arthropoda > Insecta > Hymenoptera > Cynipidae > Neuroterus > Neuroterus valhalla. The sequence continues at coordinate 26,912 of WSXT02167226.1, read as the reverse complement.
GATTCTAGGGAAGGGAGGGGGGGGGGCATTGGATGAGAAGTGAAATAAAACATTGGAAGGGGTCAGAGGAGAACATGAGAAAGACTTAAAGATTGAATGTTAAAATAGCAACATTATGAATGAATGAGAAGAATGAGATATAAAAATGTCTACCTTGAGGGGTAAAACGTCTTTATTAATTCCATAGAATTTGACCATGGCTATTGTCCAAGATATAAGACCAGCGACATTTCCACAAGCTGTTTTTGCAGCTTCGTAAGTGTACAAAGGATAATTCAAATATGGTTTCATCAAATCTATTGTTTCTCCGTTGATATTGTCTTTCGAAAAGTTTTGTAGATTGTGCAAAAATCTTGTATCTGCCATAACCTGAGATTGGAAAAATGCTCTTGAAAAAATATGCTTAAGACCAGCTTGAACGTAATTCCTGAAGCAGAATATGAAATCAATATTGATACAAAATTTTTGTATTTCATTTCACATATTCTCACAAGTGTAAGGATTTTTGTTGGAATAACCGATATCCAATGAGAAAGGTTAACATAACCTGGAATTTTTCGGAAATTGTAAACATTATTCACGAATTATTTCAATATTCTTAACGAATATTTATAGCCTTATCTACAATCGTTAACAATTTTTCCGATCTTCTCTGAAATTCAATTATCCCTTACTAAAACTGCCCATTTTTCAAAAAGCAGCATAACCTCAAAAGATGGTCAAGTTCTTATCCTCTTTGTGATATAATTTTTTCTGTTAAAAAATTCTAATATACGACAAAAAACGCAAATAGGAACCAAAGGTCTTCATAGGTCCTAAATCTCAATGAAATCAAAATTTGGTTATGAATGATCTTTTATGAATGATCTCTTCGAGAACGCTGAATTTCATTGTGAACTAACAAAGTAACCTAAAATTGTTGCATAATTATGAATATTCTACGAAATCCGGAGATTTTCCAATAAAAAAATAATTGTTCAATATTCTGGATTATATTATTCGCAACAAAAATCAGTTGATGTAAATCTTATGTATGTCTTTTGATATTGCTATAATTCTGGAAAATTTTGTACCATTTTATAACAAAAAAAAAAAAAAAAAAAACATTTTAGAAAAAAACACTAACATAACATATCATAATAACAACTTGTTTGAGATTGTTCATTTTCTCTTGCAACTAATGTTTAAAAGAGAAGAAATTATCGTTTTGCGGTGAAAATGTAACATAATCTTGAAAATCGTTTGGAATCTGGTGAATAATAATAATCTGACAGATGTCACATTTTCTTAACTAGAATACCAATTTTTGACAAAAGCATGACATAACATAACAAGAGATGATTCCGAATGTAAATCTTCTTCAAAATTAAATGATTCTATTTTCAAATAAATGTCTACTATTTCTTTCTAAAATAGGGATATAAATTCTAGCCAAAAAACACTAACTGACTTCATTTAAAGATACCAATTTTTTGTGTGAAAGGCCAACTCAACCCAAAATTAGTCAAAAGTGATGGACGTCTAAAGTTTCTAATGATTTTTTTTTAAACTGAATTACCCGTAAAAGGCGTTACTAAAACCTGAAGTGCTCAGCAATCGCAGATCTCATTTGAAGTATAATAGTTTTAGTTTCAAAATATCTATTCTTGGTTAAAAAAAGCTAATATAACCTAAAATTGTTGAAATCGCCAACCTCCCGCGAACTCTGATTGAAAAAAAAACATAATAATGAGCTTCTGTTGGAAAAACTGTAAACGAAAACGCAAATTGTTGGGGAATGTTTGATTTTTGAAATCTAATAATTCTCTATAAAAATACTTATTGCCAGTCAAAAAAGATAAAATATTCAAAAATTATCGAAAATTTAAGAATTTTGTGATGATTTTTTTTTACAAAGCTTCTTGAAGTGATTTTTCCTATCAAGAGGTATTAGATGTATAGAGTTTCAGAGCTTTATTCAGATATATAATAATTTCAAACCTTTAAAGCTTCTCCCCAGGATGACATTATAAACTGTCTTTCAAAATCTGGTTTAACAGGTTCCAATCTCCTTCCGAATAATATCATGACACAGTCCATGATAAGCGTGATCAGATACGGAGGCTTGGCCAATTTCCGTACAGTGGCAATATCAATCGCTTTTATTGTCTAAAACCACAAAAAATCATATAAAGAAATGAACAAAGTTTTAAATGTAGAATTTGAATTCCCTGAGGAATTTTTTACTAGAAGAGCAGCTTCAGCCTCGAGTAAAGCTGGTTCAGCAGCTTTCAATTTTTTCTCCGCAACCGACTTTTCTTTGGAAATTATTTGCAATAAAGCTTCTGCTTGTTCCTTCGAGGACTGAACTTGAGCTTTTACTGTTTCTGCATCTCTTTTCTTTTCATTCACTGTGACAAGAATCTAAAAAAAATATTTCATTCATACTTGTGAAAAAATGTTCA
>WSXT02167226.1:0-24368 GCA_011762715.2 Neuroterus valhalla | reverse complement strand
TGCATCTCTTTTCTTTTCATTCACTGTGACAAGAATCTAAAAAAAATATTTCATTCATACTTGTGAAAAAATGTTCATTTTTGTCTACTAGGACCTGGAAAATGTAAACTCTTTCCGCTATTGGATAATTCACAAATCTGATATATTACTTCCCCTACTCAATACCTTAACCTAATGTCCTCAACCTTTTGTTCACATGTCTTTCTTCACAATTATTATTAATGTTACATTTTTCTCAATTCCTATTCGACAAAATCTACGTATTCTCGCTTTTTTTACCTATTTCCTCTCCTTTTACTTTCTAGTACCTTTAGCCACCCTATTACCCCTACCTTTCCTCTGTCATGCAGAATTTTTCACATACTCATGCTTCCTTCCTCCTGATCACAGTACTTATTCCATTATTTTTTATCACCAAATCTAAGACGTTAATATTCTTAGACGTCTTACCCCCACATTCCGAAACCTTTTCCCCATTTTCTGTACCCTATTTTCCACTCTTACCCTATTTTCTCTCTCTTTTTATTCTTCCTGGACTCATGCTTCAACTCAATTTTCCGAAAAACTCATCACTGAAGCCTCAAACGTTTATATTCTCCTCTCGAAATGATCTTTTAATAATTTCTTTCCGATACATTATATCTTTCTCTTTACCACCCCAGCTTTTTTTACTCTCTTCTCCACACATGTTTTCTAGTGTTTTAATTCTTTCTGTAACGAAAATCTTTTATGTATAAATTCCTGTCCTCCTTCCAACTTCCCCCCCCCCCCCCCCTCTATTCCCTATTCCTCACCATCTTCTCTTTTATCCTTTTTTCTAAAGACAATTACTTTTGACTTTTTAGTGCATTGAGTACTAGTTTCTTTTTTCTAGTATTTCTCAAATGTCTACATCAAATTTCTTAACCCCTTCTTCTCCGTTGCTTTTATCTTCGACCAACCTTTCTTTCACAATCCACCTAAATTATTTTCAAGGTCCGAAATAAGTATCGCAAATAAGAGCAGTGGGCTGAGCGAGCACTCTTGTAGCAGTCCTAACGCTGTCCATAACTCCTCTGATAAATTTTTTTCTACTTCCAAACTATCCTTACAATCAATTTCTTCATATTGACACTTCCTCCTTCTATTGAACTTCTTTTTTAACCTTTTCGAATTCCTCTTCCATGTCTTATCCATTGATCAGAATGTTGCATTCATATTTAAAAAAAGCACGAAACTACTTTCCTTCTCCCTTCGCTACCTCCTGTACTACAAATTGAAAGAGAATTGTCTACGATGCATTTACCCTCCCGAAATCCTTGGCTACCTGATTGTGTTCCCTCTCCTCCTACCTCCTTCTCTAGTCATTCTGTTAAACTTGAAACCACTGCATATACTCCAAAAGTCAAATTCAGAGGTGTTATCTCTATGCTTTTTCTCATTTTCGTTTCCTTCCCTTTTTTCATATATTGTTGTCATCGAGCCATTTTTCTACTGCTCCGGGAATCATTTCCCTTCCCTACTACTTTTTACTACCTCTCTCAATTTCTTTCTGGCTTCCCTGCTACTAAAAAGCCACGCTCCATTGCTGAGCCCATCGATTCCTACCAGTTTCCTTTTCTTTAATTTTTTAATTTCTGCTTCTATCTCCTTACCCTCTTTTTTTGAGTTTGGCAACACCTTCACCTTTCTATTCATCAGACCTCTAAAATATTTCTTCTAAATATTTCCTCCAAACTCATATTTTCATATTGACACTTATGCCTTTCTCTTTTCTCCTCATTTTATTGGCTTCATCTCTATCTTCCTTCTCCTTGCATTTAACATCTCCCTAAATATTTGTCCAATTAAAACCCTTTTTCCTCTCAGCATTTATCTCTTCTATTCTCCTTGCTTCCTTTACTTTCCCTAGTAATTAATCCTAAATCTCATTTGACTCTACTTCCTCTAACCTCTATCTATCTATTTTGAAGTTAAACCACTAATGATTGATGATCTACCTCTACTCTCATCTCTACATTCACTTTCCTTATTTCTTCTTATCTTATAATGTTTGTGATCACATGATCAATTACTGTTATCAAATAATTTCCTACATACGAGAATTTTCTCCTCTTTTGTTAACATCAAGTAAATACCCATACATACTACTTACGGCTTCTACTTGAACATTTTTCACAGCAATTTCCGCCTGATTTTTTTCAAGAACTTTGCGAAGATTGTCAACTTGTGCAGATGCATCAATCAATTTGTTCAAACCATTGCTCATACGAAAAGCTAGAATATTTATATCGTCAAGTCGTTGTTTGTAAATCATTTTATAACCGTTGATAAATGACAAGAAGGATTTCGGCGTAACGTAAGATTGCCTGCGGAATCTGTAATGCAAAAGTAATGTTGATGTTCTTATTTTTTTCATTCTTCAAGTTTATAAATAAGCTATATATAGAAAAAGGCATTCCTTATTCCACATGCAATTGTTTCTAATTTCATAAACATCAAATTGGTTTTCGAATTTTATTTACCTGTTGAAGTAGTCTGTACAGGTGTCACTTACGTAGTCCTGGACCTCACCCATTACTTGAATCAATTCTTGTTTGACTTCAGCTGAGCAAATGACATTATAATTTCTCAAAAAGTGTTCACTGACGGCACAAAGAGCATCTTTTGGCCACCTTGAAAACCAATTCATTGTGCAGCCTGATATGAGCCCAGGAAATTTGAGGGATCTAGATCTGAATTTCTCACCAACCTGCATTTACAAAAAATTTTTTTGAAACTGGATCATAAATCTGGAACGTCCTGAAAATGAAAATTGAAATTCGCAGGAAGATAAAGTAAAGGAAGTGACATTTGTAGGTTGGCGAGAGATGTTAATGAGAAGAGACTGGAAAGAGAAAAGTAAAGATAGGTAGATGGGGTTGAAACAAGTAGCAAGAATCTAGGAAGAATGAAGAAACGTTTCGAAAAGTCAAGAAAAGGAGGGACACGAAATCACGAATTTAGAGGGGAAAGGGAGAGTAGGACAAAATGTCGAACAATAAATTTCTGTTGGTGGAGAGAAGATAAATAGTAGAGTTATGAAAGCTATGAGGATAGGGATGGGACTTGATCAACAGGGGAAGAAGAGAGGGCAAGGATATCAACGAGGAAATCAAGATGAATGAACGGTTCCGTTACATCGGAAGACAGTCGAGATTATTGAGAGATAATTAAGAAGAGAGTTATAGAAGAAGAAGAGAGTTGTAGAGGGAGAAGAGGGTAGTGATAATAAGATAAGCAGGATGAGGTGAATAAGGCAATAACGCGAATAAAAATAAATAAGCCGAAACAAGGAGATGGTATAAAGAATAAGACTTTAAGATTTGGTGGAAAGGAGGTGGGAAAAGAAATGCAAAGGACCTGTAACAAGGCTTGGAGATTTGAAACTTGGACTAAGGAATGGAGGACACGTTCGTGATTCTGTGAATAAGGGAAGAGAAGCAGGCAAAAAGGTAAGAGAGTATAGGGATTTAACGCGTATAAGGATTGTGTAGGAACTATATACGGAAATATCCAGAGATGTATCAAAAAGAGAGGACACGCAATATTCACTTTCTCAAGTACGTAGTAAGTAATAACTTGGAATAGAGGACAAGGGAATACGTAGCTTTATTTCTGGATTGTAAAACTATATTATACTAAGAAAACAGGAAAGTTCTATGACAGATTTGGAAAGGCAAGGGAGTAGGTAAAGGGCTGGTCGAGAGGGAAAATTCGATTGAACTTAAGGTGAGGTCTGCCTGTGGGCTGAGGATGACTCAATAGTAAGTGAAACAACTATGAGTTGGAGATTCTTTAAATCAGGGACGAGAATTCATTTATTTGGGTACTCATGAAGTTTTAGACAAACGGTATTCCACCTTCCGATGATTCATAGTCTTGAGAAGGACCGATTGTTCTTTTGTTTTGGGATGCTTTTTCATTAGAGTTATTGGAGGAAGGGTGCAGGGTTGACCATTGTGAACTGCTTGGGGACTTGCACGGAAAGAAGTAAACACTCCATATCAGCGCGCGAGAGAAAAAGGGCACAGCGATTCTGAGTTCTGAGAATCGTGGATACGACAGTGTTGGGCGGTCCGTCAGTCTCGATGCGCGGCACTCATATTATGTATCCAGTGGGCAGTCGAGCTGGCCTCCCAGACTTGAGTGTAGCGCACCGCGACGACGAATGCCGACGAGTGCCAGAAAACGATGGAACGGCATGTGCGTACACTCTGTTCCGCATCGAAAGCGTTTCTTACGCGTGGTCAGTAGAAGAGGTTGCGCGTACCGGAAAAGAGTTATGTGCGATTAAATCGTTCTCGTGAAATGACGAAAGAGACTAGAATGCCTAGGGAACGAGAAAGAATCTTACATGTTAATAAAGTATTGTTCACGATTATAAATATGATTTTTTTAAATGAACACATTCGAGGATGGATCGAAGGGGACTATTCTAAGAGTGAGGACAGGGACACAAAATGCAATAATAGATTGTGAGTATTGGATAGATAGAGTGGAAAGAAGATGCAGTGTGCGATCACGATCTGGAATCTTAGAAGCATGTTCTAGAAAGATTAACAGGGTGACAAATAGGCAAAGAGAGTATGGATAATAGGAAAAGATGGAACTTGAATGAGAATAGACAAGAAGCATTTGAATGATGGAGCTGGAACAGAGAAGAACGGGCGAGGGGCTCATAGTGGAGGAACATGCCTCAAAGCTATCCCTTTGCGAAGATCTTCAAGAATGAGTTGAAATTAGTATCAATGGTTGTGAAAGAATGTGAAGGCAGTGGCGGCTTCCTAATATATAAAGGGGAGAAAATTAATTATATTAGATCGCACTTCCAGATTTTAAATCATCATTGTACATGAAATATTATCATTAGAGAAAATTACTTACTGGAGAAAAGCAGAGTGCAATGTGCAAATTATTTCTTGCTCTAGATATAAAATAGTCATATAAATTATCTGGAGTCGGTGGCCTCCTAGGGTCATCTTTTTTCATGAGAGGAGTGACTGTTGTCAAAATATCATCCAGTTCATCTTTGGGGAAGAGATTCGCAATCTCACCGACACTAAGGACGTTATTCAAATATTCCAGAAAAGCTTCGTCTTTTATTTCGTTATCCGTGAAAATAAAAGTAATCCCTCTTGTTCCACATCCTGCCATTCGATATAGTTTCCTCAAATCCTCCATCAAACTTCCAACATTGTAACTCCTGAAATCGGATGAGTTATTCCATTCTATACAAATTTTATCCCTGTAAACTTCGATTTTGCAGTTTCTAATAAACATGAGCAAGTAATAACGATTGATTCAACAAGTAATTTATGTGTTTGATTAAATTATGAACAAAAGGATGAAAAAAGAGGAGAAGGGCAAGACAGCAATGTTCATCAATGATTTGAAGGCGGCGTTAGAGTCATTTGACAGAGAAGAGAGAGATTTAGAAGAAAATGGGAATAGAAAAGGATGGAGCAGAGTAATGCTACAGAAAAAAAATATATAGACCATGAGAAATTAGAAAAGAAAGATGCAAGAAAAGCAGTTGAAGATAGATGGGAGAGGATAGAAGAGGAGGAGGATTGGATGAACAATGTGCAGATAGAAACTAGGAAAGAAAGTAAAATTGTATTGGAAGAAAGCTGAGATATGAAAATTCAGAGTTTATGGATGGGTAGGAGATACATGAGAGAATATATGGAATAATCGTGTAGAAGGAAACAAGGAGAACTGGAGAAGGAATGACTGCCAGAAGAAGTTAAGAAAATTGTTAAGAGATGAGGAAACATGAGATAAATATATAAAGGAGGTAGGGATAGTTGAATAAGGTGAAGAAGAATAAGGACAGGAGATGTAGAAATATTGTACTAAAGATGTAGAGGAACAGAAGGAATATAAAACACTACGGAAATCTATTATAAATGAACAACTATTAGATTAAAAAGAACCTTGTGAGAACAATTTGGAAAAAGTCGAAACCAGCAATAAAAGATGCAAGACGAGTCAGACTTTGCTTTCCAGATCCACCAATTCCAACGAGCAGTGCATTTCCTCTTGGAACACCAAGAATTCTTGATACCCTGATTAAATGTACGAGGGCATCATGAAAGAAGACTAAATCCAATCGTATTCCTCGGATATATTCGTTAAATTGTTCCATGAACTGACGTACTTTTCCAATCACGACCTCGTAGCTGAAAATTACAGTTGTAATAATATTACCCCAATTAAAACGACCTTCAAAAGTGGAAATTGTACTTTTCATGATATTCGTGTAAAAAGGAAATAACTCTTCAGGCATAAGCTAACCTTGGAATCTCTTCGTAAACTTTTGGGGCTTCAAGAACAAAATCATCTGGTTCGTTACCAGTTGGTTCCGGAGGTTCTCGTAAGAAATTCACGAAGTAAGTTTCGGTGGGAGAGTAATGGCGGAAATCTGGACCCAAAAGCTGTTCAGCCGTCTGTTGTAATGTTTCTTTGAACCATATTTTATCCTTATAATCGATGAACCTGAAAAGGTTTAGTGTTAATCATACGATTAATGTAAAATATACAAGTTTGATTAAGGTATTTTCCTCAATTCTCTTTTTTTCTAATAACGAGCTAAATAAATATTTTTCCGCAAAATGACCCCGAAAATTCTACAACTGTTTTTCTAACGTCATTTGGATCAAGCTGGATTAACTTCCACTGACTGGTACTAGCAAATGAATGAACATCGACCCTAATAAATTCACCCGAATTGATTGGATTCAGTCATGTTACTTCAATTCAGATAATGTCAGTAAAATGGACTCAAATCCAGTTCAAATAGCTTGAATTGATTTGAACTGACTAGAGAAAACTGATTATTTAAAATTATGAGAAGGATTTGTGCATAAAATATATACGTAATGTATAAGAATCATCCCAGTAAAAGAATAAAATCCAGTTCGAATTGAAGGCGCTTCAGCGACAACTCTTGATTTCGATTTTGTGAATGATAGTGAATAAAAGTTTTGTTCCAACTCTTCCTAAAGGATACCTATATCAATCAAGCAAAGCAACTAGCCCGCCCGAATCACGGGTTATGCACCATCAACATATAAACTGGACCGCTCATCTGGATGCGCGAACTGGAGCGTAGTGGAAATAAAAGGAAAAAGTGCTATATCCTTCGCGCGCAGTGACGGCGCTAGCCTTTCGTGGGCCCCGTTTCATTATTCACACTTCCCAAAATCTATCTTCCCAGCAAATGATTTCCGAAATCTTTCTATGTAAGTTCAACAAATTATTTCTTCGGAAAAGTATATTTGACATTGTGTGGAGATGCACGTGTATGCTTGAACGTGTCTTTTTATATAGAATAATTATTATCATCGTGTTCGTTCATCTTCCATTTTTATATTTCCAATGTTCAAAATTTGGAAATATTTCATGAAATTTTTGAAATTTAAGTTTCTAATTTCATTCGGATCAAAATTTTTTATTAAAACTTACAAATTTCATCAAATTGTCAAATATTTAATGCATGCTTACCAATACACTAATACATTACCTATACATAAACTTTTTTGGTTCATTTTTTGTTATCTGATGATATAATTTATTTTCTAAGTGAAATTACCACTGTATATAAGCATGGGTTTTCATGCAAAATGAATAAGAGAAGCTGAATTTAATGGAAAAAATTTAGCAACATATAAAATACGAAAGGGGTGAAATATAATCAAAAAACAAAATTCGTGTTTAAAAAATTATTCGCGTACATTTTCAATGCAACTGAGTTGGGGATTTAAATTTATCAAAATTATAAAGGGACAAATATAATAATGCATACGGAAGTATCTCTATAAATCATCGACATATAAATATTATATGTCGGTGATGTAAATAAATATTTTTCTATGTTATGACGTCAAGTCAAAAGTAATATAATATATATTCACCTGTAAAATGAACGCCCATCTTCCACGTCGCTTCACGTTCGACAAACAAAACATATGAAAACCATTTTATTCCTTATTCGATACATGTTATTCGGATTATTTAGATTGAAAACTTGAAACGAGCCTGAGCCGTCAAATCGAGGCTCAGGGTCCCCATTGAGAGTCCCGCTAACTACTCATACGGGCCTAAGCCACAGCCAAGAGCCAATCAGAAAAAGCAAGACGGAGACAACCGAGGCAGCTTCCTATCCTTTCTTTTCTACTCCAAACTGGATGCGCAGTGGACATGAGCGGTCCAGTTTATATGTCGTTGGTATCCACATCTTTTGTGTATTCTACGACACACGGGGGGCCCAAGATAATTTGACGCCCCCCTCCTCCCAACAAGAAGTGATTTTAATTATTACACGTCAAATTCAAATTTTAAATATTTCAAAGATGTGACGAATTTTAATTCCAAAACCCAATATTAGCTCTAGAATACTTGTACTCGATTTAAACCCCGCGCGGTTTTTAACCATGCCTGCTCAATCGATATGATTGTATCCTACCATTAGTGACGTTAGGTTGGTACACATATTTGTTGATATTTTGACAAAGAAAGGTCGCCCATCGCCATATAAACTGGACCGCTCATGTCCACTGCGCATCCATTTTGGTATAGAGAAGGAGGTACGTAGGATGCATGCTCGGTTGTCTCCGTCTTGCTTGTTCTGATTGGCTCTTGGTTTTGGCTTAGGCCTGTATGAGTAGTTAGCAGGCCGCAGTTTTAATCCTTCACAATATAAATATAATCCGAAGAGCGAAAAAAATGGTTTTCATGTGTTTTGTTTGCCGAACGCGAGGCGACGTGGGCGACGGGCGTTATTTTCACAAGTAATTATATTATTATATTTTTGACTTGACGTCATAACCTAGAAAAATATCTATTTACAGCATCGACAAATTCAAGTTTTGATAAAAAATTTTGAGCCAAATAAGATTAGAAATAATAATTTTAAAAATTTCATGAAATATTTCCATCTTTTGAATATGGAAATATAAAAATGGAATATGAACGAAGAGGATGATAAAAATCATCCCATATAAATGACACGTTCAAGCATACACGTGCATCTCCACACAATGCTAAATATATTTTCCGAAAGTGCGAATAATGAAACGGGGCCCACGAAAGGCTAGCGCCGTCACTGCGCGCAGAATAGAGCACTATCTTCTTTTCTTCCTACTACGTTCGAGTTCGCGCATCCAGATGAGCGGTTCAGTTTGTATGTCGATGAGGTCGCCTTCTGTATATTAATCAGGAATTTGAAACTCGTCGTTGTGTTTTCCAAAATCAAGACATCAAAAATAGTGTAGCACTTATGTGAGTGGTAATTATTTTGATTACTTCACTTTTTAACGTTCTTTAATGTATTTTCAATAAGATGCATATTGCTTCGTTAAACTGAAATATCGATAATCTTAAGAAATCTCAATTTTTAAAATAAAACAATAATTATGAAGTGGTATATTAATGTGAAATTAGTGAATATTTCGAATTATATGATTTTAAATGAACGAAACCTTCGGATTATTTTTTGCGAAATTTCATGATTAGCTGAAATCGTTTTGCCGCCCCTAGGCAATTGCGCCCAGGGCAACGGCTCCTTTCGCCCTACAATAGCTACGCCACTGGCTCCCTACGATGTCTGTGATTGATAAAAGGCTTCACAGTGGGGGCTTATCAAACCTGGTAGGAGAGCAAGAGATTCTATTAACTCCTGAATTGCTGAAGGGTGCCTTTTTGCCTTCAGGGTTGTTCAGGAGTTGTCCTAGTTTTGCAGGTAGTTCGAGTATAGTTAAGGTGTTGTGTTTGTTGAGAACTTTTTTAAATTTATATTGTAACACTTGAGATAAAGGGAAGGATGGTGGTCATTTTCCTCCCGATTTCTTAAGCAGGTTGTGTTGACTTGATTTTCTGAATGTATTATTCAATTGCTTCATCAATTTATTTGGTAATGTAATCGTTCTTCATGAGAATGTACCTAAAATTTCGCAATTCTTCTCGCAAGTTATCTCCATCTGTTATGGAGACAACTCTGTGTGAAAGTTTTCAGATGTCCCATGAAGATGTTGACTATTACAAGTGATATTATATTAGACTCATCACTCCATGTACACCCTCTTCGGGTATTTACATATCTATATTCCCCCTTCCCACAGGAGATCGTCAGACATTGAACCCTTCAACTCAAATCCCTTCCCGAAATCCCCAATAACCCCAACTCTCATAATAAGCCTCCAAGCAATGCCTGACGTACTCAATCCTGTGGGATTTTCAACCTCTGAAACCCCCACCGTCTGCAGCCGGATTTTTAATTTGAAACGCTCACATTCGCCTGAACATTTGGTCAGAGGAGAGGAAAACTGCAAAAAACCAAAACTCCTGAGCGCAGTCGATTATCGACAGACGAGTCTAGATGTAGACATTCGAAAGCGTCGATTGCCTACACCGATCCTCGGTGTCGAATCTCCCGCTCGACAGTAATTAAACATGGTGGAAACACGACTAAGCGAAAATCTTGAACAGTCACCCACCCGAGCGCTAACCGCGCCCGTTCATGCTTGACATTCGAAATCCCGCCCAAGTCGCAAGTTACCACGCAGCTACTGCCGTCGGTTACAAGTGATATTAAAGATACCATTGTTCCTTCTAAGGTTTGTTTGTAGAATTTGTTATTGAAGAGAAGTAAGTATTACTGAGACAGTGCGCCATCAAAGGTCAGAAAAGAAGTTTGCGAAGATGCAATAATATCGATTTTAGCAGAGATTGATAATGCTATGAAAAGGTAAACTACCTCAGGACTCACAAGGATGTCATGTGATTTAATGCGAAGCTGTCTTACTTTTTTTTATGAAGACAGAAAAATTTCGAACGTAAGTTACAGACTGCCTAATCCACAGAGCTGTATCCATATCAGTTGGAGATGACTTCCAAAACTGACTAAGCTGTACAAATATGGCTGCCGTTACAGGTTAGTAGCGGTGCGGGCAAAAGAGGGTCAGTTTTGCGAGCCTATGCATACCACCCATATTCCTCCTCTCCCATTAGTATTTATGTCAAATGACTGGGATTCCCAAACATATGCACAAGCTCTTGGAATTAGAATAAAATTTCCTAGTTTTCGAATGCGAACGAAATTTCGGGGTGGGAGGCTAAAGCCTCGAAGTCACTCCCCTGGCTACGCTACTGATTGGGAGGGCCTGATCAGAACAAATTACCCTAGAATCTAAGTTTCAGGGTAGCCCTGAAATATGAACTGCAATGATAACGAAACGTCAACAAAATTCGTAGTTTTGTAAACGATTGGAACCCGAATTCCGAACTCATTCTAATTCAGATTTCAAAGGCTTGGATACAGTTGAATAGATATAAATCAAGTTTAGTTCACTGGAATTCACTACAATGCTAAAAAACAAATATTAAAACATCATATGCAGAAATTGATCACCTATCTGAAATCACTCTCGTACATTCGTGTTCCCATATTTTCAGAAGCATTGTAATAGAGGTACATTCATTCCTTTTTATCCTGAGAATCCCTTCCCAAATTCGAGATAGGTCTCTCAAATTGAAAACGTAATGAAACTTGGCAGGCGTTGGAAGCATTTTAACTTTTGTTTTCTGCCACAATACTCTCGTCATGGGTATTAATTTTGGAAGAAATTCTACTATTAATTCCGGAAATCTGAAGTTGTTGAAATATCCTTCTCCTATAGTACCTGAAAAATAATAATTAAATAATAAAATTAATGGGAATCAATTTTTCAGTAGTAAATTTTATAAGTTTTTGCAGGTTTTGACACACTTCAAGGTATATATTTATATATATTTTTCTTTTTTTCAATAAATATAGTTATTTTTTGCTCATTTGCTGAGAAATATGCTTACAATTATCATCAATTAAATCAGGGGTTACTTTCACACCAAAAGAGACACTTTTCAGGGGTCTTATTTGAGAAGCAAAAACAACTTTTCCGGAAAATTCTAATAAATATCATCAAGTGAATCCTATTTTTGTTAGCCAGATGGTCAGTAAATTTTATCATCTTCGCATTTTTTCCGACAGCAAGTAGTCAATGAATGAAAAGATAGGAATGATCATAGATTAGATGATTAGATTTTTCCTCTGTCCATACTCTTTTCAGGATCATATGTATTTGGAATTTCTCTCCTCACAGGAGATCCCAACTAGGCCAACTCTTATGATAAGCCTCTAAGTAGTTGAAGGGCGCGGGATCAAAAGTGCCTAACCAACACTTCTTCCAAAATTGAGTTTTTCACATTTTTGGATTCTATGACCAAATCCCCATCACGAGGTGTATTGCGGAGAAATTTCTCTAATTTTTTGACCTCAAAAAAATTGTTGAAAAGCGCTAAGGTGCTAAGTCGACGGGTAAAATAAGAAAGTTTTTTTAACGCGCTGTAAAATTATGAGAACGTTGGTTAAGCCCTTTTGATCCCGTGCCCTTCAGTTGCTGACTTGTGAGTTTTTCCAAACTTTGAATTTCACTATTATCTCCAGTCAGATCTTTTTGAAACGTTTGCATCCACCTAAAAATTTAGTCAGTGAAGTGGAAAGAAGCAGGAACCGAAAACTCCCCAGCGCTGTCGGGTACCGACAAACGAGTTTTGACGAAGGTATACCTCCAGATTGACGGTATTTAAGAGCAGTAGAATACTGGGCCCGTCCGTGCTTAATAAGGTGCCAAAAAAAAATCTATTCATTTTTTTTCTTCACCTGAGCAACCTTTTCAAGTAAGTCTTTCAAACGAAGAAATAAGGAAGTTTTATTTGTTTTATCTGATGTTGAGAAATATCAAAGGCCTACCACCTAAGATGAGAATTCTCCAAAAATAAGTTAACCCTTTTTTCCCCTTTTAAATTCATTTTTAGAATTCACTCAAGGCTTGCAAAAGAAAAGATTGAAACTTGAAACATGTTAGGTTTTTCGTCTCAAAAAGGATAATTCGTTTCTGAAAACTGCAATAGCTTGAGAAGATTTAAAAGAGTGGAAGGAAGAGTTGCTGTGAGTTTTATGTTCTGCTTATTTTACGGAAATTTGGTGCAATTGATTTTCTGAAGTAAGTGACAGCCTGTATAGGTCATGGTAACGTAAAATGCAAATTCTCTTTTGGGTTTCAAAAAAGAACGACAGACGGCAGCACCAGCTAACCGGAAAACTAGCGCGGACTGTGAAATCAGCAAAGAGAATCGAGACGTCCTCGACAACCTAGACAATGGCGACTTGCAATGATCAGAGATAAGTACTGCAAAAGTGAACAAACAATCTATCACATCTAATAAGGAAAAGAGACGAGGAAGAATAAGTTAGAAGGAGGAGCTAAGGGAGGTGAATAATAAAAGTGCCCATAAAATTGGAAGTTTTATTTTCCAGAACCTTGAAGATTCGGAGTTTCATGGGTCAAATCAAGAAGCTTTAAGGAGAAAGGAAAACTAACATCTTTACCAATTAGGAGAAAAAAATACATTTTTTGCACGGCAAAGAAGGTGGTGAGGGTTGAATGAGGGGAGTATCCAAAAAAGCAGAATTAGAGAGTGTCACAGAAATGCAACTGATCCAGGATTTCGAGAAAGATAAAGGAGATGAGCTGGGGACAATTTGGGAACATACTTCGAATCTAAAATCAGAGAAATGCTCGACTCTTGGAAGGACCAAAAAATTTGAAAAGGAGAAAAATAGGCTTTACAGGCTAGAAGATCCATTACTTAAAAAGAAGCAGAGAAACGAAGAAGAGATTTGGGATGATGCTATGCACACAGCTTCAAATAGAGCAAGAGAGAGGGAAGCAGCATGGATTAAGGAAATGGAAGAGGTAAAAGAAGAAGCAAAGGAAGCCTAATGGAATAAAGATAGAATCACCCTGTAAGATAAAATAAAAAGACTGAAGGAAGAAATTACATCTTTAAAAACTGATTTAGTGGGAGAAGGTGTCAAAATGAGTGAGTATTTCATGACACTCTTTCCCGACTGGTGCTTGCCAACTCACAGCGAAGCAGGGAGGAGAGAAGGTCAGGAGCAAAAGAACCAGGCTAAATGGAACAAAGTTACAGCGGAAAGAAAAAATTCAGGACATCGAAGAATAGAACGGGTGACACCAGCAAAAATTCTTGATATCGACATAGAATGAGAATTGAGGGGGAAAGAATGAGGAAGAACATCATTGTGAGAGGCTTCAGGATGGTTTGTAGGGGTATTAAGGGAGAAGTACACTCAATTCTGAAGGAAAGGAATGAAGTAAATTGTTGATTCGAGGGAACTAGGAGAATCGCCGGAAGACTCCTGGTAAATCTGGAATTCTGGAAAGATGAAAAGAAAATAATGCGAAGGAGAAGAATCTCAAAGATAGCAAAGGATTTATTGTGGATGATTTGACACTCGAGGAGCCAACCCGAATGAATCCAAGGAGAATTGCACCGCAAGTCAGGGAAAGTAGCAGGAATGGGCTGCATAAGGATACAATTGAGAAGTATAATCCACAACTGAAACAAGTGGGGAGGATTCATGGAGAAGCAAAGTGATCGGCGAAGCTCACAGGATTCGTGCAGTGCCGCGAAATATAGCGGGCGTGAAGAAAGTGTGAGAAGTGTAGGATTATCTAGAACAGAGGCGTCGAACGCGTGAGCAACGGTGTGAATAACTGTCACTCGCCAACCCCCTCTCTTACCACCTTGAATGCGTTCATGCGGTGAGCGCGATGTGGAAAGAGGAAACCAGAAGAGAAAGCTCGAAGAAGTGCTCGGAGAAGGGGAAGAAAGGAGAAGCGCGCCAGCACGTGGACAGAAAAAAAGAGTCGAAGGTAAAGTGCTATCGAATCCAGACGATAAATTCTTTTGGAATACCAAGGTGTGGCGGTGAGAGTGGATAAAAAAGAAGGTTCAAAGAAGGGTCAGCTGGTAGGTCTAAGAAAAGACTCGTGACATGATCTAGAATTAAAAGAATGTGAGTATGTAGTGATTATTTTGGGGAATAAAATTGAGATTGATGAAGCTAGAATAAGCATTGTAAATAGGTTTAATAACGATGAGGTATCTCAAGTAAGAGAGAAACCTCAAGTCCTGAATGAAGAAGTGAATGAGAGGAGAGAGGAAATATAGATTGCAGGGGATTATAATGATGCAAAGGAGATGCACAAAATTGTACAGAAATCAAGGGCTTTGATATTATCAAAGACGCACCTGTTGCTATGAAATCCGAGGGTAAAGTGATAAATGCCGAAGGGAAGATATCGTTAAGATTGTGTGAAGAGTATGGAATGAGTATTATGGATGTAAGAAGATAGGACACAAGGAGAGCAACCTGACATATCTAGGTGAAGGTAGGTCGTTGCTTGATTATGTAATTGCCACGGAACTAGACGGAGAGGGTATCATTAAGGAAGTAAAAGTCGAAATAAGAACAGAATCGGACCATCTACCTCTGACCTCTGCCATCATAGGTAAACATAAGAAATGGGGTACCATACATCCCCATATGGGCTTCCGTTAGCCCTGCTTTCTGGAAACAAATTTATTACAAAATGAAATAGGTGGTAACTGGTTTTTCTTGGATAATACGTATTTTGTTCTAAAAGGTATCACAATTTTATGTATTTTACCCTGCCTGTGTATTCCTGAGAATTATTATTATTTTTAAATTTAGGAAAAAATACGTATTGATCCATTTTCTGATAGCAAACATTTCAAAAGGGAGCCAAGTTTGAGAACAATGTTTAGAATTTTCATTAACACCCTATAAAGCATAGACGGGCACATTTACGGTTCGGATAGGTAAAGACTGAACAAGCATGTTCCTCGTTCAGTTGCGTTTTTCACTCGGGGTAACTACTACTAAATAGGCGGTTGGTCTACATTCAAACTCGTATGTCGGTTACCGTCTGCGCTCGAAAGTTCTAGATCTCTGCAGATTTCCACTTCCCTGGCTGAATGTTTAGGCAAATGCGAGCGCTCCTCACAAGAATTCGTATGCAGTTGGTAGAAGTTCCACGATATCAAAGAACCCAACAGGATTGACTACTGCAGTTATTCTGGCTCTCAATTTATTTGCTAAAATTACACATCTAGAGAGGTGGACCAGTTGAACCAGAACATTTGAGTTTTGTATTGTGATCCTAGTTCTTAATATTCAGAACCTGGATGAGTGAAAAATTACCTTTCAGCTACTGCCGTAAGTAAATAATAAATAAGTAAAGAATATAAATCTAGCATATATCTTACTGAATATAGTATCCATGGACTTGTTGGAAGGTAAGGTACAGTTGAAAATATTGAACTGCCTCTTTACTCGAGGTGGAATGTCATTTCTTCCACCACCGGGATGAATCATGGCAGCCATTAATATTATATCTTGCAATGTGGAAAAATCGCCTGGTTTATCCAACGAATAGAATCCTCTATATTCCATCAATTGGCGAACTATTTCGTTCGTCACCTGATCTCCCCATTCATTTATAACAGGCATATTTATATCATCAATAAATACTGTCATTTTTCTACCTCCAGGGGGACCATAAGTCGTTCCAACACGTTTTTCCACGTAACTCTCAAATATACGCTACAATCATGAAAAAATCAAAACTTATTAATTTCCAATCGAAGTTTTTGGTCGTCTTGGATTTCGTAGCTTCAGTCAGAAGATGGTCAAAGAGTGGTTCTACGTGGTTTGGAGACTAAATATTTGAAGATGTTTTTGGAGCATCCTAGAGATTTCAAGAGACTGTAGAGGGATCAAAGAGTATTGCGGAAGATTTTAAAAGCTTTCAACCAAATTCATAAGGGTTTTGATCATTTAGGAAATGTTTAGAGCCTACAAACGTATCGCGAAATTTTATGGGATTTCACATTCTCGAAGGATGTTCAAGTTACCTACAATAATTATTAACTTCATGAGGATCGCATAGGATTAGGAAGTTTTTATGGTGTTTTTTATGAGTACAAGGGACTTTAAAGAATGTCAAAGGAATTCTATGGGATTCTAAAGGATAACACTACATATGAGAAATGATAATACATTCCATTAGGTTTTTCTACTTTTCGAATGATTCTCACAAGAATCATATAATTCCAAAGATTTATTTCTATTTATCAAGAAAAAGTTCCTAGGGCCAATTATCCCTCTAAGGAACAAGAGAATATATTTTTTATAACATAAATGTGCAGACACTCATCGCTATAGTACATGATAAAAATTGAAACCTAATCTATGAAATAAATATGTTGTACAGACAAAACGAAGTATGTGTGTATGTGTGTTCTATGCAAAGAATTTTAAGTATTTGAAATTCAAATTAGAATCAATAAGTTTGGAAAAAAGAGGAAAGAAAACCTGAAATGGAAAAAAACAATTAGTTGAGTTTCAATTGAATAATACTGGTTGCCGAACAAAACAAAATACCCAGTGCGCTTAACGGGCTTGCACTTTCACATTTCGTTCTCGCGAGCACCGCGCAAGGTCATGCGACGTATATCCAAAACAAAAGGTCTGAGGACGAGGATAAACATATTTTCGAATTGGTAATGATATTTTTGAATTGGGAATGATTGCAATACTGATTAAGATATTTTCATCGAAAATTATTTCGAAAAGCGAAACCTGCTTAAGAATTGCATATAGGGTGTCCTATCTATTTGCATTCAAACCAAATTGGAATCAAATGAAACATAGGCCAGGAAAAGTTGAAATTATGATAACGAACGCCAAAGACATAGTTAGTGATTATGATAGTTAAGGCTTAAAAGGTGCGGTTGCACTTCCAACACAAAACGTTAATATAGATTACTTCATCACAAGACCAACCATTAGGAGTCAGGTCTCGTTCACACCTTAAAATACAGGAACCATCCCAAAGGTAATTAATAGGTCAATAGGTGGTGGTAGGGGCTACCCAAAAAATTCAAGAGGAGTCTCTAAAATCGGAAACAAATCGTCAAACGAAATAAGCCACAACTCAACGATAAAATGAAAACAAGGATTGTGGTTCTGACTCAATTAACAACACATTTCTCTGGGACAATTATGCTTTAAATTTAGATTTTGGATATTAAGGCAAAACAAGACAGCGTGTACAAATCATTAACGAAACTTTTGACGATGACTCCTTTCCAAAGAATCACAGACAGTTCTTATAAGAATCAGACAAACAGCAAGAAAGCGTTGAATACAATGGATTTATGAATGAACAAAGAGAAAGATTCTCCAAAGAAAAGGAAGAGAGATTTATGAGTTCAAAACCAAATTTGGACCCTTCAGCCCATAGTTCCTTCAAATATAAAATAGAATTAACCAAACCTATTAATAGGAATCATAAGAGAGAATAACGTAATATATCTCATAATATTGAAATATTTCAAATCAAAACAAAACACTTAGTCTCTCGTCACGTCTCATATGATGTCTCCGCCTCCTCCTCCCGAGTGTTCTCCGCAGCCGCCGTGCTGCTGCCTCCTAGGACAGAATTTCCTCGGGTTCCACGCCGGTCCTTATCAGGGTCTTTCTTTACTCTACTGCTGGAATAGACATATGAAGTCCAGACCAAAAGTCTCTTTGATCCACCGAAGTTCCTGCTTAGAGAGAAAAAGAACGAGTCGAGCGAGGAGTGCTGTCTCTTTCTAACACTTTGTTGAAAGTGACAGCACTCCTCGATCGGCTCATTCTTTCTCTCTCTAAGAAGGAGGGTTGGCGGATTAAAGAGATTGTTGGTCTAGACTTTATATATCTATGACTGTCGATCAACCGACTCCTCGTCAACAAACCTTCAAATTCGTGAATGTTAGTGCCAAATAATCTGATCTATTTGAAAGTGCCTCTTTTTATTTTGCTCACCCTACTCGTCAGCGTCCTATTCCCATTCCCCTCCTTGGTAGGCTATCCCGCGGTAGAAGGAAGGACTCCTTTTATGTTCTTACCAGCCAAGATTAGTCGTTGAGAAGTCACGTTTTCCCTCTTTTTGCTCGATAATTTGATCCTTTACCATCTGCCTACTAAACTTCTCAACGATGATTTGTGCGAGTGATGGATTAGATGATGGTGCTCTACGGTGCTTTACACGTACAACTTCATCCGAATTATTCGCAGAAGCACCTTCAAGCATGTGGATTCTTTAAGAATGGTCAGAAATTTCCATCTTTATTTCTTTTACTATAATGTTGACACTTGTAATGGAATCTTGTTGCCTTGTTTCGAATCTCTTGAAAAGGTTTCTCATCTTGTAACATGCGCTGGAGACGATATATGAGAAAGTGAACCTTGAATATAGAACTTCGATACAAGCCTACCGTCGCATCATGTCTAGACCTGGCGAGTGCCAGTCACGTCGTAATCGTCGATAAAAAAGGATCTGCGGATCCAGAAATCAATTATAACCTACGAGTTATCGGCTGCGGCCTGAGAAGTTTCGAAGTTACTAATCAATGGGAGCTGAGGTAGCATAGCGTCACAGTAAAGTGATCAAATAGTAGAAATTAAACTATTTAAATTTCCTGTGCGTGAACACATTCTCCTATGTTATCTAGGCTTCTTTTTTCACATACTATCTGAAGTCGTGGCGATTTCACCAAACTGCATAAAGCCAGGGATGGTTTGGATGTAACACAAATTGGATTATGATACAACCTTATAATCTCGACAAGGAGATGGAAGTTGCGATTTGAACGACAGGACGCTGACTCAAATAGATCGTGGGATGAAGGTTTGAAGATCATCCTGATAATTGTTATATAATCTTAAAGGTAACCTTAAAGAAATAACATTGTGTATGAGGGATGGGACTGAATGTATGTGGCGATGTCCGTGATGTTTTATGTGACTCACCGAAGATCATTTAATAAATATGACTGAAGGTCAGATGGTCATTCTCAACCTCACCTATCGACTGGGCTCAAACAACCTAACCGTTACAATCTGTTCCTGCGCATGCGCAGATGCTTTGTTTTGTACGTGTAAGACTGCACTGTTAATCGCCTCTGCGTATCCAGGCGGCAGGGTCGCAGCAAAGACAGATGCAGGAGTGACCATTGGCAGCACTGAGTTGACGGCTGGTTCCACACAGGTTGACAAGTGGGGTCAACAAAGCTTGGATCCAATCATAAAGAGATGGCGCTGATATATGGCATTTTTCAGTTAACGCAAACAAAATCAATCTGACCCTTCTTCAAATTTCCAAAAGTTTTTTGCGCAATCCGACATCAATGCAGGCTAAATGGCTAAATACACCATAATGGCAATCATGAAACGAGATGAAACGGAGCACACGTCAAGTACCAATCAGGGCCGCGCCGTCATTCTGATTACAAGAGATTTCCAAATATTTCGAGTAATTTTACGGGAATTATAACAAATTTATTGCGATTTTGACAAACTTCTTTGACTTTCTGAAGGTTTTGAGATATTTCATAGAAATCATGAGACCTTAACATAGCTTAGAAAGATCACAAGGAATGCTAAAAGATTTCTCAATGTTTCAAAGGATTTTTATAGGAATGCTATGAAATTTGAAAGATTGTTTTATCATATTAAGGTATTTTAAGGATAATGAACAATTTATTGTAACTAAGTTAATAGGTTCTCAGAGAGTTCAATAGGACTTTGTATATTACAAGAGATTTAGATAGATACCATCAGAGAATTTTAGAAGATACCAAGAAATTTTTTAGAGCTTCTGGAAATTCAGTGAGAACTGAAAAGATTTCAAATGATTTGGAATTGTTAAAGGGTGTTAAGATTCTAAAGTATTTTATGATAATTCGAGAAATTTCTATAAATTTATATTTGCAATAATTCAGGGACTATAATGATTTGAAGACAATCCAGGAAAATTGAAGTTTTTCCTAATTCTTTCAAGTTTCATTACATTTCAGGTTATGTCAGAAGGTTCAAGAGAATTTTCAATATACTTTCAGAATTTGAATGGGTTGAAGAGACATTTTGAGTATTGTAGACATTTTCGGAAGATTCCAAGTAATACCCAATAACTTTGTAGGATCGGAAGGGATTTTGAATATTTTGGTGCATTCTAGAATATTCAAATTAATTTCTTATAGGTTTGAAGGATTTCGAAGGACTTCAAAATCTATAACATTTCGAAAGATTTCAAAAAATTCATTGACAAATAATTGGGAATGGCAAAGAATTTCAAATCCTTGAAGTAGTTCGGATATTTCAACAAAGGAAAATTCGGGAAAAATTGGAGTCATTCAAATGATTGGAACATTTTATTGATTTAAACAAAAACTAAAACTTATATCACCAGGTGTGAAGCAATTTTTAAGGATTTTCAGATATTTCAATGAATTTCAAAAAATTTATTTTCAAAGATTGAGAGATCGAGAAATTTGAAGAGATTCCTATTAGTTAATTATATCTATCAACTATAACCGCTTAGAATATTTTACCTGAACCATGTTCGGAGTCGATGCAGATGAAAAATTAAAACACTTGTTCATGTGATATTCAGGATCGAATTTGGAAATGTAGCTTTTAATCATGACAGTTTTTGCAGTACCTTGTTCACCTATTTTGAGAATGGATTTCTATAATCAATTTGAAATTTAAAAAGGAAAATAGGAATACGAATATTATATCTAAAGCCTACCAATTAGGAGAACTGATTTCTCTTGTTTTGCAATTACATCCATCAAAAATAACGTCCTTGTATTATCGACATTTGGAACTAGGATATTATAATACTGAAGGACTTCATCGACTGGATATTCAAATTCAGGCACTTTCAGATTCCAATGAATCCATTTCCCTTTACCTGATACAAGGAATTCGAATATTGTTTCATCACCCTTAAAAAATATGATAAACATGATTAAATACTAAATTATAATAAATTTTTACTCCATTTGTTCAACTTATCAAAAATCGATAATAAACCTTGCATTTCGGCCAATCACATTTTGAGGGATGAGCAAGAACAAATTCTTGGAGTGCTGCTCGACCATCAAGTTCCAGTACTGCTCCCAAACTCCACATTAGAGAGAATAAGAAGAATTTTTCCAAATGTGAGTCCGGGAAAGTTTCTAGAAATATTATGCAAATTAGGAAATTTTTATTTTTTCAAATACTTGCACATCTGGTTGCATAATAATGAAATCACTTATCAAGTAAGGGTACTAATGAATGATGGAATGATTTCGTTAAATTCATTGCTTTTTGTAATTCAAGTGCAAAACAGGGGTGATTTCGTGAGTGCGTGAAGTTCAGAGCCCAAAACAGAGTCAAAGATATAGCAGAGTCGAGTGGAAGCGCCGCAGGCGCCGGAACGGGAAGGCGGCGAGTGATGCGAACTGTACAAACGAACGAAATTAGCGTTTTGCACCTGCCACACAAAATGTTCCTTATTACATTCTCACCGCGAAAATATTAGATGGCAAACACTCACGAACTATGAAAGAAAAAGATACAATTATCAAACATCCACTCTGTTGGCCTGACCTGTCATGGTTAATAATGGACATGGTCAGACTTGGCTATTAACGGCCTCGGACCATCATCGCGAGTGCTTCAACGTGAACATGTAGGATTGTATGAACTATTTCTATGTGATATACGTCCGATGAGCATTGGAAAAATTGCCCACTTAGGTACTGTGCGCTTTGAACGTACGGCACTGGCCGAGATTAAGGAATGCCCAGTGCTCATCTTCAAACCTTGTGGACCGTCTCGTCTACGACCGACATTCTCGGAACCACTGTCGTCGGGATGAACGTAGTCGGGACTCCAGCGTATAAAACTAGCGAAATTTAATAAGAATCTCATGTTGCCCACCAGAATGTATGCAAGAGCAAAAGAAGGGCCAAATATTTATGATGTGAAAATAATTATTTTAAATAACCATCACAAAAGATTTTTTATCCTCTTATCGTATTCTTTAACTCCGAACACTTCAAATAAAAAATAGTTCAATTGCAAACACTTCCTTCAAAACGCTAAAAATTGAATAATTGTAGGTTCAAAGTTTACTTTTTTGAGGATATTTCCTGAAAGCATTTGAAATTAAATCTCTTGTTCTATAATTTGGAATTTCCATTCGCTGCGATAACAGTCAAGTACAGTCAAATTTGAATTTCGCGACTTCGATGTTTGCGCCATCGAACTGCGATGGCTGTAACCACTAATCCATCTTCGTCTCTGGGCTGTCTTCGAGATTTTTAGGTTATAAACTTATAACTCGCGTCGTATGTGTCGCTGGTGCATTTAAAACATAAAGGGTTGCTAACTGTGACAGTTTCCTCGCCCGAAGATTCTATGGAGGTGTCAACCCTTAAAACATATATAATTAAAAACAATTTATTGGATTATAATGAGTTTTTTGCTCCCTTATGCATGTATTACAACGGTCTTTTTCCTTTATTTTGCCAGCTCCATCAGACGAAATAAAACACATACATATACATACAGGATACAGGCTGCTGGGATAATTGGACCTGTGTGGGGTGAGATTTATGAACAACATGGATCGAATTACCAAGCTAATACACGTGATCCAACAGACACAACGATTTGTTCCCACAAGGGATCCGGCTATTTTGAAATGGCATCATACGTGGGAATACCACTGATCTGTATTATACACTGAATAGAAGATGGTCATGTATTTAAAGGCCAAAGTGCGTTGGGAATGGGAGCTTGAACAACTCGATAGGGAGGATATTTATTTTCGGCACACACGTAACAAAAATGTACTAAAACGAAGAGGTCGCCAGCGGAACTATAATAAGTGCCTTGCACAAAAAAATGTTATTGGTTGAAGAGAGCTAGCGATTAAGCTGTATTTTGGTAATTAATGGCATTCTTTCAGTTGAGAGAACTTTTTTTTTGTTCGTGCGTCTGCGCGCTTCGCAATGAGACGGTCTTCTGCTCTGATGCGTTGACACCTGAATTCCTATTTTTCCGGCGTGGAGCGCTGCAAGTCAACTCGTTCGTTCAAGCGCTCGAGTGCTCGGCGGGTAATCCGCCTAAGTCCGAGCCCTCGGACTCAGAGGTAGACGACGGTTTGAAAACGGTCCGAGAGCTCGTCGGATTATCCGCCGGAACATTTTGGCGCACATTCACACAACACTAGCGCCGCCTTGCTGCTCAAAATAAGCATTTAGGCGTGCATGCATCAGAGCAGATGACAGACTTAGTGCAGAGCGCGCAGACGTACCATTTCCTTCCCCGTGCAACTGAAATTTCCTTCGGCTCTCAACCAAGGTGTTAATTACAGGTTGTGAATCTTTCTGTCTACTTTTTTCCGCGGTGACTTCGCCACCCTTAAACTGGTCACTCTTTGTATCTTTACACACCTTCGAGCATATAGTACTGGAGCCAGCCCGCAGGGCTGTCGACCCGTCATCGGTGAGTGGGAAAGAGAGTACGATTA
>WSXT02167225.1:8931-57439 GCA_011762715.2 Neuroterus valhalla | reverse complement strand
AAAATAAGCAATAATTTATTTGAAGGAATCGTATGAACAAGTTTATTTCGCAAAACTCATGGCGAATTTAAAATCAGTCATGCCTGAAAGTCCTTAAATTCTATAAGGTTTATCTAGTTTATGACTCGAAATCTTATAATCACGCCATACTTTTTTCAGAAAAGTTTACACAAATTATTTTTGAAAATTCGTCTTCTTCAGTCTCTTCGAAGATCAATTACAAACATTTCTGGATGAATTTTTTTGATTTGGTTGAGATTTGCGACATGTAGGTGTTTCTGAACATTCCCTTGCCATTGTGAGCTGGGCTGCTGCGTGGTGGGCCCCAGCCGCGCGCTCCGCCGCGCTTCGCAATTATACATTTTCTGAGCAAATGAATGGCGGGCAGTCAAATTTTTTTTCAGATTATCGTTCTTGAATAGTTTTACATGTATCACCAAAGATCTAGACGATTTGAACATTAAGAAGTTGATAATTATGTCAATTGTTTATAAAAATGTTATTAAAAATATGTAAAAAATGTTAATTAACCATGGCAATAATTTTATTTTGAAAGAGTTAACTCTTAGCAGTATGTGTTCCAATTTTCGTCAAAAAATATTTAACAGTCTGAGCGCAATGAATTATTATCAAAACAAAGTCATGAATGTTTGTTACACGAAAAAAAATAGTTAAACAAATAATTTTGTCGAAAGTCCAAAATTTATACGTTACTGATAGTGTGAAGATTCGATTGATATAATCATTTTATAACATTTGCTTGGGCTGGAAATTGGGGTGCCCACTTGACGTGATTCGTCAAATTGATTTCCTTGTTTAATATTCATATCGAACTATCACCATTTTTTGTTAGGGATTAATCATTTTTGTTGAAAATCTTTATATAATTTTTTTTTCCTAAATTTCACTAATTGGTTGAAAATTGAACTGATTGTTCGGAAATATTTTTATTTGGGTTGAATATTCAACTGTTCTCTTGAAAATTCAGTTTTCATATTTCCTAATTATTCTAGGTTAAAAAGCACTGAAATATCCTCGGTTAGTGAATCATCCTTTATGGTTTACAACTTTATTATTTGTTTTCAAAATTTATTCATTTAAAAAAAATACATCGTTTTCCGCGTTTCCGCCTTAAAATTGTAATGGAAACAATGAAAGAAGTTGTAAATTGGAATTGTAATTGTAATTGTTGTGGAAATTTTTTTTTTGTTGAAGATTCATCTCCTTCGTTGGAAACGTAAATATTTTGTTGAATTTTTTTTCTCGTTAGAAACTACTTTTTCAATCTTAAATATCATCTAAATGCAATCTGTTCTAGTCCAAGATTGAACAATTTTCTTGAATATTGGTCATCTCCTGTGTAATCCAATTGTTTTTTTTCGAAATGGGAATATTTTTTGTTTGGAATATCAATTGTTACATTCATCACTAAAAATTTATTCAGTTTGGTCGGAAATTGAACTAGTCGGTGGTTAGTTGAACTTTGTTGTTTAAAATTGATTTTTTCGGTAATTTTTAGTTACAAAAATTAATTTTGAACGATAAAAAAATTTCCAAGAAGATAGTTAGAATTTTCAAAAAATTATGACGAATTTCTAACAAATAAAGAAATCCTCACTGATAAATGTTATAATTGTTATAAAAACCAAAGAAGATTTGATTTTATACAAAGAACGGTTGAATTGAACCAAAAAATAAGTTATCAAGAAAAGAGTTCAATTCTCTCTAGTTTTGAAGTGAATTGATGAATATTCAATTGGAATAGTTAGATTTTCAATCAAAAAAATCTATCTAAACAACAAAAATTGATATTCAATCTACGTTGTGCTATGAAATAAAATAGTTGCAAAAACAATAGAACTCCATAACAATTATTCATTTTTTTTTTTCTTGAAGATTCGTTTATTCTTCCATTAGAAAAATATTTCTTGTACTAAAGTATCATCTATATTCATCTAGTTTGGTTAAAAATTCGACTTATTAATAGAGAGTTGAACTACTGTCTTCAAATTTATTTTTTCGCTTGAAGATTATTCTCTCTGATGAAAAATATTAATATCTCATTGAAAGATTTGTTTTTTTGGTAGACATTCAATTTTCTCGATCAGAAATCCAACTATTCCATTTTCCATCGAGTTTAGAAAAAAGCAATCAAAATGTCCATTTGAAACACATTCGCCTTGAAGTTTTTTGTTGGTATAGAATAATTATCATTTATTATTTATTATTTTACTAGGAGGGAACAAAACAATTAGAAAAATAAAAGTTATTTCTAATTAATAAAATATTATTTCAGTTGCCCCAATTTTGATTGAGTGGTACAGTTGGTTATTAGCGACCTCATAATTCACTATATGCCCTGAGGACAAATTGGAATGTTGATTGCTCAGCCAGGGAAACAGTTAAAGAAAAATAGTCTAACAAGTTGGAATCCCATCTTAATTATATACAATTATTCTAGAATCTCGTTTCCTTGATTCTAGTTTTTTCAAATTGGATTCTAGTTCACAGATCCTACTCAATGTGGGACTCTAGGTCTTCCATTAATTTCCTCTTGTTCCTTTTTTTCAGTAGGAAAAAGGAAAACCGCTAGAAAATTCAGTAGTCAATATGTTGGAATTGGGATCACTTTATAATGAAAGTACTAGAAAATTACTGGTAACGAATTCACGATCTCTTCAGAGAAATTATTTTAATTTTTCAACAGACTATAACGAATTTCCTATAAAAAATTAATAATCACCTGAAAACTAGTTTCCAACAAGTTCAGGTTTCATAGTGAAAAGAAAAAAAATCTCTATTCTTATGAGAGGAATATTGAGGTGTTAGCAGTAGTAAATAAATAAACATGAGTATTACATAACCTTCTCACTTGAGAAGTTGTGATTGATAAAGTTTGATTCGTTGTCGAAGGTTAGAGATAAATGTTAAGATTTGCTTTTCTTGTTTGTTTACATAATTATGCTGTATTTGTTTCACTCCAAGCCATGTAGAAGTATATTTATATGTTTGGTTCATTATATATTTGGGCAGCACTCCTCCCTTGCCGTGCTGCATGTCCAGGAATGAGGTTATGTTCGTTATGCTCCTATAGTGGAATATTGCAACTAAAGTAAAACGCGGAAGATTCTGAAGAATACAATTGTAAGAAATGATGTGGTGATGTGATTAGTTCCGATTATTAAATTATGATTATGAAAGTCAAACTTCTGATATAAATCGTGACTTGTGGCGTCGCTGGGCGGAAGCTCGTTTTGAAAAGAGGATTTTTCAAAAATAAAAATATTCCTCTCAAAAAAAGAGCAGTTTTTATCAACAGACTAGTGAATCTATTAAGTCGAAACATCGACATAAATTGAAAATAGTGTAATTTTCAAAGTTGATAGGCAGGACCGGTTCTAGACAAAAATAAATTCCTAACCAAAAATAGTTTAATTTTCAGTTACAAAAATGAATTTCGAACTCAACTGATCATTCTCTATTCGGAATAGCTCAATTTTCATTTGGAAATTATAATAATCTGCCGCCACGATTGAAATTAGGGAAATGAAAAAAAAATTGCAAGAACAATAGAAATAATAATTCATTGTCAAAAGAAAGACGTTCAAATTATATTTTTAAAGTAACTCCAAGAGTGAGCATCTCCATAGTTACAGTTCCTGGAAAAAATGTAACTAGTTACTAATTTTGATTAAAAAAAAATTTTTTTTTGTACAATTTTTTTTGTAGCAAATTAGTTTTTCAAACTGAAATATTAACTAAACTTCGCCTACGTTTTATGATTAGCCATCTTTTTTTTTTTTTTTGTTTTTGTCGAAAATGGTTTTTTTTTAACCGAAAGTTGAACTATTCCATTTTTGCTTGATAATAATTATGTTTCAGTTTACTTTTTTTAAATTCTAAATGGTACAATAATATTTATTTTTTGGAATCTTCTTCATATTTCTTTGTTA
The DNA here is from genome assembly GCA_011762715.2 of Neuroterus valhalla. NCBI lineage: Eukaryota > Metazoa > Arthropoda > Insecta > Hymenoptera > Cynipidae > Neuroterus > Neuroterus valhalla. The sequence goes on along the minus strand of WSXT02167225.1, from coordinate 53,486 downwards.
AAAAATTAATCATTCGGCAGAAAATAATTGAACAATCTCCTCAAAATTTCATAATTTTTTGGTTGAAAATCGATCTTTTTTGGTTCAATATCCAACAATTCTGTTTGCAAGTTTTCCCTGTTTTGTTGAATTTTGTTATTTTTACTCAAGTTAGAATCTTTCTTGGATAAAATATTAATTACTACGGTTTTCGTTAGGAATCCGTCTAGTTTAGTTGAAAATTCAACTAATTTGTTCGAAATGTTATTTTTTCTTTCGTTGAAAACTAAACGATTTCGTAAAACATTTTTTTTTCTTCAATTCTTGTCGAAAATGAATTTTCTAAGTAAAAGTTCAACTATTCAATTTCTGTTGGGAAATTAATATTTTTCAGCGGAATATTCATGTATTTTGTTAAAAAATAACTTTGTTCCCATTTTTTCACCAAAATCCGGACTAAATGATTAGAGCCCTTGGAAAATTCGTTCTTTCTTTCCGATAAAAGTTGATTTTTCGAAATAAAATATCAAATATTGCACTTTTTGCTGTATCTTTTATCAGAATTTATCTTTTTCGGTTCAAAACTCCTCTACTCTGTTGAAAGTTGAACTACTTTGTAGGAAATTTCTATCTATTTCGTTGAAAAATGATCATCTTGTTTTCCCACGTAAATACGAAAGTACTCAATAAAGCCCACATTGAGCTCGCTCGCTCTCTTTATCTCCATCCTTCACTCCCCACTGAGAGCGGTATGCAGGGGTACGCTTCCTCATCGGCAAGTATTATTAGATTCATCCATGCTCAAATGCTTCTTCCTTCCTCTTTCCCTTTCTTCCTTCCTTCCCTTCTTCCTTTCTTCTTTTCTCCCTCCCTTTTTTCTCTCTTCTTTTCTCCTCTTCTCATTTCCTTTCTTCCTTTTTCCCTTTAGTTCTCTTTTTATTCCTTTATTTTCTCATCCTTTCTTTCTTTTCTTCCTTCTTTCTTTCCTACTACCTTCCTCCCTTCTATGTAATTTCTTCGATCCTTTCGTTCTTCCTTTCTTCCTCTTTTCCTTTTTTTCCCTCCTTTCTCCCTTTCTTTTTTTTGAGAAAAGAAGAATTCTTTCTTTCTTCCTTCCTTTCATTCTTCTTTTCTCTCTTTCTTCCTTTTTCATGTCTTGTCTTTCTTTCTTTCTTTTTCTTTTCCTTTTTTCCTTTGTTCTTTTCTTTCTCCTTCCTTTCTCCCATTCTTCCTTCTCCCTTATATAATTGTTTTTTCCTTTCTCCTTACTTTTTTCTTTTTTTCCTTTCTTCCTTTCTTCATTCCTTCCCCCCTCCTCTTTTTCTTTTTTTCTTCTATTCTATCTCCCTTTCTTTGTCCCTTCTTTCCTAATTTCCTGCTTCTTTTCTTCCTTTCTTTCTTACTCTCTTTCTTTGTTCCTCCCTTCCTTTCTTTTATTCTTTCTTCATTTGTTCTTCCTTTCTTCCTCCCTTTCCTTCTTCTTCGATTTCTTTATTTTTTTCTTCCCTTCCGCATTCCTTCCTTTCTTTCTATATATATATTCCTTTCTTCTACCTTTTTGTGTCCCTTCCTTTCTTTCATTCTTTCTCCCTTCCTCCTTTCGTTTCTCTCTTTCTTCCTTTGTTCTTCCTTTCTTCCTCCCTTCCCTTCTTCCCTTCTTCTTTGATTTCTTTATTTTTTTTCTTCCCTTCCGCATTCCTTCCTTCCTTCTTATATGTATTCCTTTCTTCTACCTTTCTTTCATTCTTTCTTTCTTCCTTCCTTCTTTCGTTCCTCTCTTTCTTCCTTTGCTCTTCGTTTCTTCCTCCCTTTCCTTCTTCTTCAACTTCCTTTTTTTTCTTCCCTTCCGCATTCCTTCCTTTCTTCTTCCTTTCTTCTTCCCTTTCTTTCGTCCTTTTTTTCTTTCTTCTTTCCTTTCTTTCTCTCTTTCATTCTTTTTTCCTTACCTCCTTTCTTGAAAAGGATTTCCAAGACTTTCCCCCACTTACTGACTTCGAAAGTTCACCTTTCTTTTAATTGCTTCTGTAAAATTTCCCTGATGTCCGTCAAGGCCTTTTCTTTGCGGATTGTCACATTTGTATCAAATATTTTCTTTTTACTGTATGTTAATTATTATCAATTAATTAATTTCACTTTATTCCTCACAAAAAGTATTGAAAACGAAAATTGGAAAATTTGAGCAAAAAGCGATTTCTCCACATAGGAAAACCAAGACGCATGTAAGTTGTAAGAGAAGAAACTGTTGCTCTGGACTTGGCCATTTTAAATATGAATTTGATGCCCCCTGTCCCCACCTGTTAGAATTGTCCTTCTCGCGTTTGTCGCAGTTTTCCAAATCCGAAGCATGATCTTCATTATTGTGAAATTATTTCTCAATTGCGTATGATAAAATGTATGCTGTTTTTGTATAAGAACCGCGAGGGGCTAGCGGTTCGCGACTTACTGTTCGGGGTCGGTGCGACTTGGAATGTCGCGCTGTACTAACACTATACCAAAATCTCAAGAGTTCGGCCAATTTCCTTTTGTTTGATTCACCTATTCTCTCTTTCTCACTTTAATAACTGTTTTTAAATATCACAGCGCTTAAATAAATAGTTTCAGTTTGCAACAAAGATAGATGATTTACTGACTGCCGGTATCTTCTTAACACGAATACAGTTGAGGAAAAAAATGTAACAGAGCTGGAATACTGTCTTAATCATATACAATTCTCTTAGAATCTCGTTCCCTTGATTCTAGTTTCTTCGAATCGGATTCTCGTTCACAGTTCTTCTCAACGTATAAGACTCTGGGTCTTCTATTAATTTTCTTTTTTCCTCTTTTTCAGTATGAAAAAGGGAAACCACTGGAAAATTTGGTAGCCAATATGTTGAAATTGGGATCTCTCTATAATCGAAATGCTGGGAATGGAAGCGTCTCCGGTTCTCGGCACGATCTTTTTCAAGAAAATAGGGAGCATCGAGATCGACTCGAATTTAATCAAAGGGTCGAAGAACAACGACTTTTGGCCCAGGAAAGAAGAGATTGGGATCGACTTAGTCCTGATCATGGTCACCTTCAGGTTAGAAAAATTATGCAATTTTTATTAAAAATTGAAGAAACCCAAGATTGGAGAAAAACCAAATCCAGATTTTAATTCGACGTCCAACAATCAAGTTAGTAATCAAGTTGGACAAACATCCTCAAATGTCTTTTTGAAATTAGGAAAAAAAACTAAAAAGATTAAAGGGGGAAAAAATGAGAAGGAAATTTCCCGGTCGTTGATCTTCGAAATCTGTGCCTATCCATATTTGGAAAATAGGAAAGCCAACCGACATTCTCATGGAAACTAAAATGTAACGGCAACCTCTAAAACCTTTCCCTTTTTTTCGAAAATATTTTTTAGGAATATTTCCCATCTTCCTTTTTCTTCTATTTCCATCACCACAAAACATAATAAAATAAGATACAAGATATCTGCAAACGTTTCGGTGCTCACTCAATGGTTCTTTACTTTAAAAAGGGTGTTGAGTTAGCATCGAAACGATGGTATATATTTCGAATGTTATTATTGTGTTCTAAAAATAATAAGAATAGAAGAAGATGGAAGATGAAAAAGATGAAGAAAAGAGAAAGAAGGGTTTTTTTTACTTATCTTTTTTTTGTTTTGTTTAAAATTTCAGTTTTTGAATTTGTTTTTTTCATTCTTCGGTTCCTTTTAAATAATAATTATTATATCCTAGTTTATTATTATAAAAGTTTCGAACTTCCAGGGGATGCTTATAAAATCGTCAAATTTTGATTATTAACAATAATCATTTAAAACAAATACCTTTTATACATTGTGCACACAACACTTTTTCATGTTTTATATTATATTATTATTACCATGTACCTACCGTTTTTCGAACAAAGGGGTAAATTTCTTAACAAAAAAACAATTAACTCCAACTTCAAATATTTGCACTTTTGAGTAATATTGAAATCTTCAGGCCTAAAAATCCAATTTTTCATAAGCTAGTTTAACAGAATAGTTCAATCTTCAACCTACAGTTTTCAATTAATTGGTAAATTTCCTTAACAAAAAAGATTAAAAATTAACCAAAAATGGTTGCATTCTTCAACAAAAAGTTCGATTCTCAACCTCCAATTTTCAACCAATCGGTCAGAGTCTTTGACGGAAAAAATTGGACATTTGAACCAAAAAGTTGAATTCTCAAGCCGAAGGGAAGAATTTTCTGGAATGCTGTTGAATTTTTTCCACAAAAGAACGTATTTTCTATAAAAGAATATGAATTTTCTACCGAAAAAGATTAATCCTCAATTAAAAACATTTCTACCAAAAAATATCCATTTCCAACCAGGAGGGACCAATTTTCCATACAAAAAAAAAAAAATTTTTCACGGAAAAGTTGAAATTCTGACAAAATAGTTCAATTTCCATTCATCAATCTTCAGTCAGTTGATCAAAATCTCTAACGAATTCTTTCATTTTAAAACGTCTTATTTCCTAAAAATATTTTATCGAAAAAAAAATTTCTATTCAAAAGGAAAACAAATTTCCGAAACAAAAAGTTTAATTTTCAAACAAATAGTAAATTTTTTAATGAACAATGTATAAATTTCGGAAAAAAATTGGTTGATTGCCTGATCAGGTTCCATTGAGTTTGGAATTCATTTTGTTTGGTTCGAAGTTCTTTTTTTTTTGTTGAAATTTAATTGTTCTGTTCAAATGCAACTTTTTTGTTGAAAAGTGATATTTTTGTTGACAGACTCCAATGCTTGATTGATAGTTTATTAAAAACTTTGTTTTAGATTCTTTTTTTTCTTTTCGATGTTCTATATCTTTGGTTAGATATTCGTGTGATTTTTGGTTCAAAATTAATTTTTTTCAAGTTGAAACTTTTATTATCTATGTGGAAATTTATATTTTTTGATCGAGAATCCGAATATTTTCTTAAAAATCCATTTACATTTGGTTGAATGTTGAAAACTTCTGTTGAAAACTAATTTTCTCCATGGAGGATTAATCATTCTACTTAAAACTTAATATCTTTGGTAAAAAATTCGATTACTTTTTTAAAACTTATCTTCTTGTTCTTATTGAAAATTGCTTTGAAAAGAATTATTCTTCATTATAACTTAATATTTTCAAATCAAAAATAATCTTTACATCGGAATTTCCACTTCGACAGTAAGGGACGTAAATGTGAAAATTTTCGTTTTTCTATCAGGGCAGTGATATCGCTTTCGTAACAAAAGAAGACCCATTTCGATTGAATATTTTAATTTTCAGTTACAATTATAAATTTGTATTTCGTAGACGGCATGACGGTTTTAGATCTGCTTGTAGGTGGAAATTTGGATATTGAATTAAAATACAACTTTTTCGTTGAAAATTGAACTGTTTTTTGAAGAATTTGTCTATTTTCTTGAAAATTCAACTCTTTGGTAAAAAATAAACTTTTTCGTTGCAAAATCATATTTGGGAGTTTGAAATTCACCAGTTCTGTAGAAAATTTGTCTTTTTGTCTCAAAAATTCAACACTTTGGGAGTGATTTAAGCTTTTTGGTAAGAAAATTATTATTGGTGTTTCGTTGAAAATTTCATTGAACATGATTTCTGCATTCATCAACTTCCAAAGATTATAGAATCCGAGATGGATTTTTTTGTAAGAAAAAATTTCAAGAAAAGCAAAGTTTCAAAATTGAATTCCAGGTGTTTTCCAGGGTCCGGATTTCTTTGCATTCAATTTTAAAAGCTTTCCATGGAAGCAGGGAAACTTAAACTGTGCTAGGTCCACTTTTTGATGAATAAAATTGTCTTCCAAAAATCATATTTTCACCTATAAGAGCTAACAATGAAGCTGAAAAACTGATAATTTCATTTGTGATATTTTATTTGTGGTTCGAAGTATTTGAAATTTTTGAGAATTTATAGGGTCAAAATGTCCGAATGTACGAGTGTGTATCTCCTAGATTATCATGGGTTAGAATAAAAGTGGGAATCGGAAGACTATTTATTGTGGCATGCTATGGTCCTGTTGATGGTGACAGTAAAGAGGCAAAATACACCTTCTAGGACTCGTTGAATGATGGAATAGAAACATGTGATTCAGGCGAAAAAATAATATTACTCGGAGACATGAACGGTTGGGTTGGTGTGCAACGCGATGGTACTGACAGAGTACTCGGTCATTTCGGAGACCCAAAAACGAATGGTAATGGGGATAAGTTGATGAGTTTGTGCTTAGAAAAGGATTTTTTTATTACAAACATTTGGTTCAAACACAAAATGATACACATGTATACTTGGTGCAGAGGAAAAAGCCATAGTATGATCGATCGACTTCGTTGTAGCGGACGAAAGACTGAGAGGGCTTGTAAAAGATACGAGGGCTATGAGAGGATCTGAATGCGGATCGGATCACTATCTTATAGTTTCAAAAATGAACCTAGGTTAAGGCTGGAGGAGGAGAAAAATTATTAAAAAGTCGAAACAGACTGTGACTGTACTGTGACTGTAGGATGAACGTCCGGTAATGCGTGATGGAATGATGAAATACGCGTCGCAGTCAACGAGAAAAAAGAAGCTTACTCGAGAATGTTGAATACCAGAGATCTCAGCGATAGGGAAAGGGCTAAGGTACACTGACACGGATACGTTAGAGAATTCCGATGCAGGTGGCAGAAGCAGAATCGGTATCGATGACATAATCCCCGTAATTAAAAAACTAAAGAATGGTAAGGCCGCTGGTGTGGATGATATTACCTCTGAAATGCTAAGGTCCGCTAACAGATATTTGTCTGTGTGGCTATGTGAATTAATGAATATGTGTGCTGTGAATAACGAAGTTCAGAGTGACTGGAGAAAGGCGGTTATTGTCCCAATCCACTAGGGAAAGGGTGGTCCAGGCGACTATAATAATTATAGAGCGATTAGCCTTCTAAGTACTATGAGAAGAATATTTACCAAAATACTTATTAATAAAGTTATGGGAGTAACAAAGGAAAGGATCTGGGAAGTTCAATGTGGATTTATGCCAAGGAGATCATGGGCGGATCAGATATTTAACTGAGATTGTTCGGTCACTTTGAGAGAATGGATGAAGAACGATTAACAAAGCAAGTGTATCTAGGTAGGGTAAATGGTAGCGTACCCAGAGGCAGACCAAAGATGGAATGGATAGAATTTCGGAAAAAATTTAGACGATGAATTGGGTACTTGTGACCCTACAGAATTAATCATCCAGCGCCCTCTGCGACTGCTAGTCTTCAGTATTCTTGAATTTGCTAAGTTTGTAGAATGAATCTTATCAAGACCTGTAGAGAATGCAGTAAAAATTTTCAGAGACACGAGAGAGGTAGAGGATTGTGGATAGCTAATTATATAACAAAGTGCAGTACCCTTTCTCTTGAAATGTATCGAGTGACAAGAACGGTGCATTTGCTCGTCTCGTCAAAGACTCTCGTCGTCGTCTTGTTAACCGGAATCTAGTGGCTGAAATGCAAGACTCAGTGGACGAAGTGTCGGATGATGGAGACCCATTCTAATAGATAGCTTGTAATTTATACCTTCGAATAATTTTATAATTATATTTTTGTAATTTTTGTTGCAGGCAAAGGTGCAGCAGCTCTACAAAACAGACCGGTTGCTCCAGGAAGAATCTGGAACAGTTCATAGTCTCCAACAGGACAAGGTCAGTTTAGAAACAAGATCCACTTGTCAGGGTTTCGAATCCGGTAGACAGTTTTTTCCCCTTTAGAAATAAGATCTCTCTTTATTTCATTAGCTCTTCTCGAGTTACTCTCTTGGAAAGATCCAAACAACTTCTTCTTACTACTAGACTCAGCCTCACTTAGTGATTGAAAATTGGTGCCAATGGTAGCATCAATTTGAGAAGATATTAGATGAATCCTAAAGTATTCAAATAATAAATTTCTATTCAAATTCAGGCCATGTTAAACTTACCGGATTCCTACCTTATCGAAATTTTTTTTTTGCAACAACTTACGTCTACACCGAAATAGGTATCGAGTTGATATTTTGAGAAAAGCCTTAGAAAACAATAAACTACGTTTCTATACAACATTTTGTTCAAAATTTTGGAAAAAAAATTTTTGCGAGTTTTTTTTCAAAATTTTGAACCAAATGTTGTATTCAAACTTTGTTTATTGTTTTCTCAGGCATTCCGCAAAAAATCAACTTGATATCTATTTTGGTGCGGACGTGAGTTGTTGCAAAAAAAATCGATAATTTGGGTCGCGTGACCTATGTTTAACATGGCCTTAAGAATGCTTCAAAAATGTAGATGAAAGGGATTTTCAAATTGCTATAAATTTTTTTCAATTCAATTTATTTTATATTATAGTATCTGGTATCAGTTTTCCCAACCAGAAAAGATGACAGAAGATTCTGTTTACCACGTGGAAACCCGAAATCTACTCCACTTCACCAGGGTGGCGACTTGACCGGAAAACCGGGAAATGACCGGGAATTTTATTGAACGAGAAAAAACCGGGAAATGACTAGGATTATTCATTTTTCGCAACTTGTGAAAAATCTGAATTTCGCAATAAAAACTTTGATTTTTCACAATTTGTTGAACATAAAGTTTTTTCAGGTACCAAGAATATAGGGTATTTTCGGAAATATTGGAGATATGAAAAAATGTCATAAGACAATCTTGTTGTATTCGCCGAGCACAACTCAGCACGAATTTCTCATTTATGATATTTTGATTTTTGAGAATTTGTTGGAAATAAATATTTTGAGATTGCAAAAAAGTGGGGTATTTTTGAGTGTTTTAGAATTTAGTTGACAGCACAATTTCAGGCCCTTTTTAAGTAACCCAGCGCAATTTTTGTTTTGAGATATTTCAAAATGTCGGTGCTGACAACTTTTTCAAAATTTGCCCTTATTTCGAAAAATCAAATTTAAAAAAATCTGAATGGCGGTGTTACCTCAAAAATCGTATTTTGAAAATTGTGCCTATAATTTTAATTTTTCGGAAAAATCTTTTGCAGCACAATTGAGCCTAATTCAGCACAAAATTATTTTAGAGAAAATACAAATCGGCGGTGCCAACTTCCTGGACATGGAACGGGAACCGTTTTAGAAGCGAGGAATTTCGAAAACTCGTTCCTCCAATTCAAAATTCGACACAATTTTAAAGCCCCCTCTTCTTAATTTCAAATAAAGAAAGTACTTCAAGCAGTCTTGAGAGTAGAAGTAGTAGTTATTCCGAAGAAGAAATATTTCTGAATTATGATAGAAAGCTTGTTTACATTGTTTATTGCAAATTCATCCTTTTTAAGTTCAAAAATCAACTACTTGTTTCAAATTTAATTTTGGTTGTTTTTATCGAATTTTCTTGTTCAAATGGCTCTATTTCCATCCGAAATCCACGTCTGGTTGAAATTTCAACTACTTTGTTCAAAACCCAATTCAAATTTTCTTGGTGAAGAATTCAAGTCTTTGGTTAAGCATTGATTTTTGAATTTGAAAATTAAACGATTTCTTTGAGAATTCATGAACTTCGTGGAAAATTTGACATTTTTGTAGAAAATTAATCTTTATGGTGTAAAATTAATCTTTTTGCTCAAAATACATCTATTCATTTAGAGATTCATCATTATACCTGAAAATTCATCAAGTTGGTTGAAAATCTATTGCTTCAACGAAAAATTGAACTGTTTCATTTTTATGGAAAATTGATCTTTTCTAGTTAAAAAATCGACATTTCGGTGAAAATTTGTCTTTTTGAAGTCAAAATTCAATTATATCGTTGAAACTTCATATATTTTGTTGAAAAATCGATTTTTTGTAGAAAATTATTTTCTTCTTCGGAAAATAATATTCTCCTACAAAAATCCTACTTTACGGTTAACAATTCCAGTTATACAGCGTAACATTTTTCATTTTAGTCGAACATTCATCTAGTTAGAAACTCTTATATTTGGTCGAAAATTAATTTTTCAAGCTAAAAATGTCTTTATTCTATTTCTGTTTGAGAATTTTTATTGTTGCGGTTCAAGTTTCAACCTTTCTGTTGAAAAATTGTATTTTTTGGTTGGAAATTAATTTTTTTGTCAAAAATTTAACTATTCTAGTTAAATGTTTATCATTTCAGTTAAAAATTCATCCTTCTGGTTTAAAATTCAACCACTTCAGTTAAACAGTGATAATTTCATTTGATTCTTCATCATTTTGTGTATGAATGTAATAATTTGTTTGACAGTTGATTTCTTTTGTCATAATAAGTAATTTTTTCAAACTGAAAATTTAAATTGTTCCAATTGAAGATTCCATAGTTTCTGTTAAATATCTATTTTTTAGTTAAACATACATTTTTTTCTAAATTTAGAATTTGAGTAATCAAATTTTTGTTGGCAATCTATCTTTTTCAGTATAACTTAATTTATCTGTTTTAAAACTCAACTCCTTGAGTTAAAGATTTTTTTTTTTTGTATAAAACTTAGTATAAAAGTTTTGGTTTAAAATTGGTTTTTCGAAGTAAAAATGTTATTATTCCTATTTGGTTTGAGAATTTTTATTTTTACGGTTCAATTTTCAACCTTTCTGTGGAAAAATTATATTTTTTGGTTAAAAACTAATTGTTTTGTCAAAAAATGAAAGATTCTAGTTAAATTTTCATCACTTCATTTGAAAATGCATCTTTCTGGTTTAAAATTCAACTACTTCAGTTAAAAACTTACAATTCCATTTGATTCTTCATCATTTTGTGTTAGAATGTAAAAATTTGTTAGACAATTAGTTTTTTCTTTGTTATAAGTAATTTTTTCAAACTGAAAATTTAACTCGTTCCAATTGAAGATCCCCATGGGGATTGCATTGTTCCTGTTGAATATCTATTTTTTTAGTTAAACATCCATTTTTTAAATTTAAAATCTGAGTAATCTAATTTTCGTTCACAATTTATCTTTTTCAGTGAAACTCAATTTATCTGTTCCAAAACTCAACTCCTTGAGTTAAAAATTCTTTCTTTTAGTTTGAAGTTTTTGATTTAAAATTGGTTTCTTAAACTAAAAATTCTACTATTCCATTTTTTTTCGAGAATTTTTATTTTCACGGTTCAAGTTCCAACCTTTCTGTTGAAAAATTATATTTTTTTATTGAAAATTAATTTTTTTTTGTCAAAAAATGAACTATTCTAGTTAAATGTTCACCATTTGAGTTTAAAATTGATCCTTCTGGTTTAAAATTCAACTACTTTAGTCAAACAGTTACAATTTCATTTGATTCTTCATCATTTTGTGTATGAATGTAATAATTTGTTTGGAAGTTAGTTTTTTTGGTTATAAGTAATTTTTAAACTGAAAATTCAACCTGTTCCAATTGAAGATTCCATGGTTTCTGTTAAATACTTATCTATTTTTTCAGTTAAACATCCTTTTTTTTCAAATTAAAAATTTGAGTAATCAAATTTTCGTTCACAATTTATTTTTTTCAGTGAAACTTAATTGTTCTGTTTTAAAACTCAACTTCTTGAGTTAAAGATTATTTCTTTCAGCATAAAACTTAGTATGAAACTTTTGGTTTGAAATTGCTTTTCTGAACTAAAAATGTTACTACCATTTTTGGTTGAAAATCATTATTTCCTGACATTGAAATTTGACTATTTTGTTGAAACACAGTTAGATATTTGTGTTTTTAGTTGAAAATTCATCTTCTTATTTTAAAATTTAACTGTTCGCGTTCAAGGTTCATAATATTATTTGAAAATTCCTCACATTGGTTGAAAAATGAACTATTTTATTGGGAATCTGTTGTTTTTTCATATTTTTTTAATTCAAAGTTTAACTGTTCCCATTGTTGTAGCAAAAATGATATTTTTTTGTTGAAAATTAGAGAATTCTTTTTAAACCCGATTTATTTTGCAATGTTTGATCTGTTCTGTTAAATGATGTTTAGAATGAACGTCCTAAATAAAAATTAATGTTTGCGTTTTGCGATAGATATAAATACGTTACTATTAGTTGACCGGGAAAATTGAAAAACTTGATCGTGAAGAACTGGGAAATGACCGGGAATTTGAAATCGTCCGCCAAATCGACACCCTGGTCTTTCAGGCTAGATGGAAAATTGTGAAATCAATAATTAAATACAAATTTATGTGATTCCGCTGAAATCTGAACCTAGGACCTTACGTTTGCCAGACAAATTTTTTCAAAACACATTTCCTCTAATTTAAGACTAATATTATTCTGAGTTTTTTCTAAATTAAATTTGGTCCTGTAATTTGGAAAATTCGATTACAGGAGATTTTGCAGAAGGCTCTGGAGAGTCTGCGTTACAAATTGCAAGGCACTAGAAACAGCCCAGCAGAGGTGGAACATTACCGAATGCAGCAACTCCTTCTGGAAAGGGAACTGAGCAAAGTGAGAATGCTGCTGGCTCGTCATTCCAAGGTAGATATCAAGAACGTCAATCTTCTAAGAACCTTATAATTACGTATAGAATAAAAAATTAAAAAATACCATTCGAGAACTCGTAGATTTTCTTGTCATGAGAGGGTTCCGGCTTGAATATTCAATTACCGAGTCGAGAAAATCGAGAGTCGACTCTAGAATTCTAAGATTAGAAGTTAGTCTCTAATCTTAAAAAAAAAACTGATGTTAAATTCACTTGTTTTTTCTATGAGAAACGAAGATTCTTCAACTGGGTTCTTTTATACTCATTTTTAACCAAGAAAGATAAATTATCAACCACACATTTGAATTATCGACCAAATAGTTGGATTTTTAACAGAGATGAGTCTTTTAAAATACAGTTGGATTCACTTACATCCAAGAAAGTTGTATTTTTAACAAAGAAGATGACTTTCTAACGAACTACTTGCGATTCAAACAAAAAATATTAATTTTCCATCAAAAGATACATTTTTATCCTAAAAAGACAAACGTTCCCTAAACCAGTTGAGTTTGGAGCAGAGAAAAAGAATTTTAAACCAAAAAAGATGACTTTTTAAAGCAGTTGGATTGTCAAAAAACAAACCAGATTTTTAATAAATTGTGCGATTTTTAACGAGAAGGGATGAATTCTTAATCGAAAATATTAAAAATGAATATTGAATTGAACATGAATCACCTTCAATCATAAAAGAATAATTTTAAACCCCAAAAAAAAAAATGACTACATAACAAAATAGTTGAATTGTCAATCAAAGAGATCACCTTTTAACCATAATTGCGATTCCAACAAACCTTCAGTGGAATGGGGAACTTTTCAAGTAAGAAGAATCAAGTTAAACCATAAAAAATTACTCTCTAACAGAAGAATAAAATTTCCTTCCGAACAGTAGAATTTTTTACTAGGTAGTACGGATTCTGATTTGCAAATAAATAGAAGACCTTTTAATTGAAAAAAAAAATTTCAATACGAAAGGGCGGATTTCCCGTCTGGAAAGGAAAATATTTGATCAAGAAAACCAGTTGAATTTTCAACCAAAGAAGATGGGATTTCTTGTAAAGCAGTTCAATTGTTAACTTAAAAAACGAATCTGTTACCTAATGGTATAATTTTCGACGAAACGGGATGAATTCTGGAACAAAAAATTATAGTTGACTTTCCACCGAAAATTACAATTTTTAAGTGAAAGAGATCAATAAAATTCTGGATCAAAAATATGATAGTGAACATACCAATCTGAAAATATTATCTTTCAAACATCAAAGATAAATTTCGCTACAAAAAAATGACTCTCCTAACAAGAGATGATTTTTTAATCCTAAATAGCAAATTTCTCATCTAGGAAGGGAAAGTTAGGAGAAAGATCAGTTTTATTTTTTATAAAGAAAGATTACGCTCCAACATTATAATTAAACCGCCAAAAAAACTATTGAGATTTCGACCAAAAAGTAGACTTTTCATTCAAACGAGACTTTTCAGCTCTTTCTAATGTAAGATTAGACTTTTCAATCAAAAAGAATGAACTTCGATTCAAAAATAGCTTTGAAAAATTCTAGCATGCAAATAAAACTTTTGAATTGGAAAAAATCTATATTTTGATGAAAATTTGTATTTTTTGATTGAATACAACTACATATCTTATATTAAAAATTAGATTATTTTGCTTAAAATATCAGCTTTTACGTCATTTTTTGGCTACTAATTTGTGTTGAAAATTCAAATGTTCTGGAGAAAACTCGATATTTGAAAAAATTTATATTTTGTTGAAAATTTGTATTTTTTGGTTGAACACAACTATTTTATATTGAAAATTAGAATATTTTGCCTGAAATGTCATCTTTCACATAATTTTTTGGTCACTGCTTTGTGTTGAAAATTCAAATGTTTTGGAGAAAATTCGAAATTGAAAAAAATATCTATTTTTTGTTGAAAATTTGTATTTTTTGGTTGAATACAGCTATTTTCTATTGAAAATAAGAATATTTTGCTTGAAATGTCAACTTTCACATAATTTCTTGGTTACTAATTTGTGTTGAAAATTCAAATGTTTTGGAAAAAATTAGAAATTTAAAAAAATCTATGTTTTGTTCAAAATTTGTATTTTTTGGTTGAATACAACTATTTTCTATTGGGAATTACAATATTTTGCTTAAAATTTCATCTTTCACATAATTTTTTGGTCACTAATTTGTGTTGAAAACTGAATGTTTTGGAAAAAAATTCGAAATTAAAAATAATCTATATTTTGTTGAAAATTTGTATTTTTTTGGTTGAATACAATTATTTTCTATTGAAAATTAGAATATTTTGCTTAAAATTTCATCTTTCACATAATTTTTTGGTCACTTATTTGTGTTGAAAATTCAAGTGTTTTGGAGAAAATTCGAAATTTGAGAAAATCTATATTTCGTTGAAAATTTGTATTTTTTGGTTGAATACAACTATTTTCTATTGAAAATTACAATATTTTACGTGGAATATCAACTTCCACATAATTTTTTGGTTACTAATTTGTGTTGAAAATTCAAATGTTTTGGAGAAAATTCGAAATTTCTTTCTTGACTGACCGAAAAATATCGCCTTGTTGAAAATCCGACTCTTTTCCCGAAAATTTATGTCTTTTGTTACAAATTTCATCTTTCTGGGTTGAAAATGCAACGGTTCAGTTGAAAATAAATCTATGTTGATTGAGGATCAAACAATTTTGTTGAAAATTAATTTTTCTACAGTTGGAAACTATTTCTCTGTCTTTTTGTCCTTTTGCATGAAAATCCATTTTCCAGTTGGAAACTTATCTGTTTGTAGAAAATTCCGTAAAAAACTTCGTAAAAAACTTGTCTTTTTGGTTAAAGAATTCAAAAATATATTCGAAATTTTTCCTTTATGGCTGTGAAAGTTTTCTTCGTTGGAAATGTAACTACATCACAGAAAACGTCTATTTATATTCGACACATGTGTTGATGGTTTCGATGATGGTACGCAATTCATTGGGTGAGTTTCGTGCTGCTCCTGGGCTGATATTCAAAAAAACAGATGAGAGACACTAAATCATGTTCTGATAGTACGATGATTTGTTCTCTAACATTAGATTGAGTGAATCATCTCTCAGTCAGTTCATACAACTGAAAAATTAGAAAATTCTGTTCATTTCGTAGAAAATGTAATCTTTTCCGATTTTAAATACAACTACTATTCAGTTGAAAAGTGATTCGTTTTAGTTGCGGGCTATATTTTCTTGTTGCAAATCCGTATTTTTCCATGAATAAAAACTAATATTATTACCTTTTCCACCAGTTGGTTAAAGATGTTTTTCTAAGTAGAATCCAGCTGTTCAGTTAAAAACTAATCTAGAATAATTAGGGGTCAAATTTATTTGTTTGAAAACTCGGTCTCCTCCTCGGATAAGAATTAATTTCTTCACTTTTTTGACATTTTGGTTGGGAATGTTTTTTTTTCATTTGGAAATTAAGATTTTTTGTAGGAGATTCTATTTTTTGACCAGAAAATTCAAAATTTATTCAATAGAAGTTTTTTAGAAGTTTTTTTGTTCTGTGTAAAGTCAGGCTTTTTGGCAAAATATTTTTTCTCTTTGTTAGAAATTTGATCTTCCATGTTCGAAAATTCAATTTTCCATCCAAAAACTAACCTTCTGACAACCTTCTTTACACATGTAAAGTAGTTTTTTTGTCCGAATGTCATGAAAAACTTCGTCGTTCTGTTTCTATTGGCACTAAAATGGATCGTTTTGTTTTCTTTAACAAAAAATATGGCCCGTAAAGCTTTGCTCCCAAATTTGAATTAATAGTCTTCTTCGAAACACTTTTATTGTGAGTGACGAATCCTTTTTCCAGAAACTCGAGGAAACAGTTGCTGAAAATGATCGACTTGAGCAAGATTTGGTTGTGTTGAGGCAAAAGCTTCAGCCCTCGAGAAGATACGTGGGAAATATTCCTCGAGAATCGACGGGAACAACCGCAGCTTGGGAGGCGGAATTAGCTCAGCAACACGTGAGCGATCTCAAGAGACAGAGGCAGGAACTCAGCAACCAAATTCGACAACTCAAGGAGCAAATCAGGCCACAGTCATCCAGTAAGTATTTAACTATAAATTACTCACTTCAATAATACACATTGACATGAAGTGGTCAGTTGGTCGTGGGGGCTAAGGCATAAGTTTTGGACCCACTCCGTCTGGTTGCGGGTTCGATTCCCGCCTCGCACTTAGCAAGAGCTTCAGCGGCTCACGCGGTGAACACTTGGCTAAGAAGGGAGTGTTAATCTCCGGAGAGTCGTGGTGCCAGTACCTCTAGAGCAGAGGTGTCCAACGCGTGAGCAACGGTGTAAATAACTGTCACTCGTCAATCCACTCTCTTTCCACCTTTGTTGCGTTCATGCGGTGAGCAGGACGTGGAAAGGGGTCTTTGGCGACCGGGCTGTGTAAATATTGCGCGCAAGTAGGTGTGGTCAGGTCTCGGTGAAGCGCTCGGAGAAGGGAAAGAAAGGAGAAGCGCGCCAACCTTGCGTTGGACACCCTTGCTCTAGAGAAAAAGTTTGCTTTGAGTACTTAAAGTTGTCGTTCTTGGTAGTTTGGAACCTACCTCATAGTGGAGAGGTACGAGGAAAATGTAAATCCTCAAGGGATACATTGAATTATCCAATCTTATACACACTGATAATCCACAATTATTTTTGAACCAAAACAAAATAATTATCTGTCACTAATTTCTATCAAATGTTGGTTTGATTGAACTTATTTAATATGAAACTTTAATTTTCAGCGACACCTCAGGTGCATCACTCTAAGAAACGCATCGGGAGTTCCTGGTTCGAAACAGATTTGGACTCAGGAATAACTCGAGACCATGGCCTCGATCATTCGCCTTCAAGTCCAGCTCTTTCCTCATCCTCTTCTCCTCACAGCAGACACAATGAAAGTCCTCACCATCATCTTTCTCAATCGCCCCAGTACAAAGATCCGCCAGTCTCATACAAGGATACCTATCGATATTCACCACCAAGACAACCTCAACAAGCTCAACAAAACCAGCAACACTCGCCTCAGAATCACATCTCGGCTTTGTCGCCCCAACTCCGGGAACAAATTCAACAACATCAACTCAAACAGCAATTGCTCAAGGACCAAATTCAGGGGAAGGGTAGTCCCATCCAGAATAATGTACCTTTGTATGTCAACACTGATCTTAGGAGGCAGGGTGCGTTCATTTCCATTTTAATCTTTTAGAGCTCGAACATACTTCTTCATTATTCATACTGAGACCCCTTAGATTTTAAATAATCTCTCTGTCTTTACATCTTTGATACGCCTCTAAACTTCCCTCTCTTTTTACTTATTTTTTACATTTGCTCTTCCCCGCTCTCCCTCATTCATCTTTTATAACTCCCGAAGCTTTTAATACGACCATCCCATACACCCTTTCATGTCTCTTCTACCCATTCACACACTCTGAATTTTCTCTTCTCATCTTTCTCGCAATTGATCCTCTTACTTTCTTTCCGGGTCTTTATATAACTATTGTTGTCTATCTCTTCCCCTCTCATCTTTTACGCTTTTGTCCTTTTTATGACCTTACACCATTTATTGTATCTTGCTTCCCTCATCCCCTCCTTTCTCCTTCTTATCGCATTAAGTTTACGACCCTGTTTCCGTTTTCCTCCACTTTATTATACCAATTTCCCAAAAACTCCACTCGCTATCCCTTTCTCCCCTTCCCTTGGTTGTCTCCAAACTTCCCACCCTCTTTTCCGAATCTGTGTTTTTAATTTATTCCGTGGTGCCCCTTCACACTTTCATATAAATTTTTGAGTCAATCAGTAGAGAAATTCAATAGTTTTGATTTTGAAGGTATCATCCGAAAAAATGTTCTATAGCGTCAAAATTAACCCAAGGCGAAACCCTGATCTTTTTATATTAAATAGTGGAATCTAACTGCTTTTGTATTTGCATTTTGTAATATTGCAGATGAAAACAAGCACTATGAAAGTTCGACTAATGGACCATTTCCTCCAGAATATATTCCGCCTCCGCCTCCACCACCCCCAAGTGAAGAGTCTTTGCTGATGAATGCAAATTATGGGCAGGAGGATAATAAGTTTTCCGGTTTGATGCATAATAGAGAGAAGCAGGAGATCAAGACGGTGAGGATTGTGAAGAGGGAGTCGGAGAGGAGACAGAGAGATCGTGGCGACAGAACAGGACTTGGGATTCCTCTGATGAATGGATTGACTGCTCCTGGAGGAGCCAAGAGACTAGGTGAAGATGAATTTGGAGGGTCTCAGCAATTTGAGGTAAATAGTTGGCTAAAAGCGATCGGATCCTAAACTCTGAATTGGAACGGAAAAAATAAGTCAGAGTAGACGCCCAGCGTCTACAAAAAAAGTATCCGTGGCTCATCAAGTTTTTAAATAAGTCATTAAAATCCTCTACCTCTCTTCTCCTATCCTATCTGATCCTATTCAATTTTCTCCTTCCATTTTCCATCCCTCACATCTGTGCACTACCTGAACCCCTCAAGTTCCCTCCTTACATCTCCCTCACTCCTCTTCCACGCCTCCAACTCTTTCCTCTCCCCCCATCACTTCTTCTTACACCCGATTTCCTTAAAAACCGTCCCTTACTGACACTTTCAAATCCTTACTTCCACTCCGTTCTTGCAAATCGCTTCCCTACACCTTCCTTCCCTTAGTTCATTCTCTTTCTTACCCTATCCTTACCTTCTTCTACTTTTCCTCCCCATCTCCCGGGCCACCTGAATTTCTCTTTCCTAAATTCTTCTCTTCTCTACTCCTATAGTTCCATCTCACATCTCTTCTCTCCTTCCTACATCCCTTTTGTACTCATATTCCTGTTCATAACTTCCTCATCACACCTATCGCTCTTTTTTCCTTCTCTTCCAATCGCTTCTCCTCGCTTTCCTGCCCTTCTTCACTCACGCCACCATCTATAACTTCCTTACCCTTTTCCTTTAGTTTCTACTACTCATTCCTCCACACATGACTGCCTATCACTTCATTACCCCTCTCCTCCCATCTCTTACACCCACTTCTATCCTTATTTTCTATAGGTCTTCCTTAACTTCTCCTTCCCACCTCTCACTCTCACTTCAACTACCCTCTCCTCTTATCTACTAAGCACCTTCTTTCACTCAACCTTATATCCAGCACTTTCCTGCACCAATCCTCATATCGCTTCTTTCTCATCCTTCTTTACCCTCCCACATCAATTCCTTACTTTTTCTTTTCACGTACCGCGTCTCTTTACTCTTACCCACACTGTTCTCTTATTTCCTGTCCAAACTCCTTATTTTTTCTTCCTCCCATGGCTCACCCTCACTTCCCTTCCCATCTTTCGAGCCCACTAGAATCCTGGTCCCTTCCAAACCATCCCTAACATCTACTCTTCACCCCCTACAACAACTCCCTTTTCCTCCCTTAAACCTTCTTCTTGTTCTCAGTTCTCTAACCTCCTTCTATTCTGCACCTATCTCTCACTCCATTTCCTAACACCCACTTCCTCCTACTTATCCTCCTTACCTCTCTCTTTCTCCCCGTCTATAAATCCTCTCCTTCCCGTTCCTTTCCTCCTCTCGCTTACCCTTCCTTATCTCCTCCTACCCTCCACACCTTCCATAACTTCTACTACTCCTTTCTCTCATAGCTTCCTCTTCCTATCTTTTTCTTCCTTATACAACCCTTCCTCACGTATTATTCTACCTATTACTGTCTCATCCTACACATAGCTCTCACTTTTTTCTTCTTTACTCCTTTCCTTCCCTACTCCTCCCCTCCAGTCGCTTCCACTTCCCTCTTAACCCATGCCTTATTATTACTTCCTGAAACCTCTTCTCCCATGTCTTTCTCTCACTTCTATCCTTCTTCCCCCCATATCATCCTTAACTTCTACTCCCCATCTCTCACTCCAACTTCCCTCTCCTTTCATTGATTTCGTCCCCTCTCTTATTTATCCTCATATTTATTACTTCTCTACCCCATCTCTTCTATCACCCTTCCTCGCTTTCCTTCCTAAAAGACTCATAACTCATTGCCCCTCACCTTGCCTCACATCCTCACTCTTTTTTCTCACATCGTTCATCCATTCCCATTTCAAACTCCTCATTTTTCGTTTCCTCCTATGGCTCACCCTCACTTTTCTTTTTTCTTTCACATCCTCATCAACTTCCACTCCCCTCTCCTGCCATAGCTTTCCGTTATTCTCTTTCCCTCATTCAACGCAATTCACACACGTTCTTTCTTATCTGTTACTCTACATCTGACTAGTCACTTTCACTGTTTCCTCCTCTCATCCCTTCTTTTCAATATGCCTCCCTTCCTTACAAACATTACCATCTATATCTTCCTTTCCCAACCCTGCTTATATTTTTTACTGCCCTTTCTACCTATGCCTTGTTAACAATTCTTCTTCCTTCCCCTCGCATCTTCTTCCTCAACCTATATTATTCTTTCTTCCACATCTTCCCTAAGTGGCCTAACCCTCTGTTCAATGCCCATGTCTCACTCTAATTCCTTACACCTCACGTCCTCTTACTTTTCCTCTGCACCTGCCCCTTACTTTCTGTACATGTCCCGTACTCCCTGCCCTTTTCCTCCCATCGCTAACCCTTACTTCCCCACTATCTTTCACACCCTCCGTGATTCTCACATCTTTCCCCTCCTCCCTTTATTCCCCTCCCTTTATTCTGCACCCCTAATACACGTATTTCTCATCTATCACTTCTTCATTCTACCTTTTGCATCCACTCTTTTCTCGTATCATCGCTTCTCCTGAGTCCTACTCCTCTCATACCTATCTTATCATCTTAAACTTCCCTACCACTTCTCTGGAGTCGCTTCACTCCCCTCTCCACCCATGATTTCCAATCACTTTCGCGCTTTTCTCCACTCATCTCCTCTTATCATTTCCTATATCTTCCGCGCTACTCTCCTCCCATCTCTCCACCTTACTTTTGTCCTTCTTCCGTGTATACCACTCTTAACTTCTTTTCTTCACCTCCTCTTTCAACTCCCTCCACCATCTTTCGCTTCTGTTTCCTCCCCTACTCCCCCCTATATTCGCCGCTTTCCTTCCCTGACACTCACATCGCTTTTCCTCACTTTGCCTCTTCATGCCTCACTTCTCTTGACTCTTCCTGAACACCGTTCTTTTTACTTCCTGTTCAAAATCCTTATTTTCCTTTCTTCCCTATAACCCACCCCTACTTGTCTGATCCTACTTACCACACCCTCCTAAAATTCATTCCTCCTTCCCGTCCGTCCTTCCCACTTCCTTCTTCTTCCATTCCTACTCACTAAAAGCTTTCCTTCCCAACTTGCCCTTACTATCTATCACTTCTTTACATCACCTCTACTACCCATTCCACTTTTGTCTCCACCTTTGACTTCCCGTCACATCTTCCCCCTCCCTTACACTCCCACCTCTACTTTACCTCCCGACTATCACTTTTCCACCTATCGCTTCCACTCCCTGCTTTTCCACACTTCGTTGGGCTACAAAACTCCAAAAACTAATGAAAATCATTCAATGAATGGATTTGGCTTACAGAAAGCACAGCTGGGAAGAGTAATCGAAGAATCACCAATTTCTCACGCTCAAAGTACAGTGCAGTTATCCGAAATTGACGATGTTCAATTTCAGAGAAGCATGTCCTTACCAAGAGGATTTGGAGGTCAACGTCCTCATCCCGCAGTTCATCAAGTTCCCGTCCTTCCACCTCCAAGGAGCGATAGCATGAACGCCCTCAAAAATATGATGGCCCGTCGGCACAAGGTTAGGGTAAGTCAAAAATAGATTCTCAAACTTTAAGAAATTTGCGCAGGCCATTTTTTCTACAAACTAGCGCCATCAACTATACGCTACGAACCCATGCAGGTTTTGGGTTTTAGGGAGAAAATTTTTTTCAATAGAAACCTTATAAATATAAAAGAACTATCTGTTTATTATAGTCCGACATTTTGAATTTCAAATGTCGGACTATAAATGGCGTTCATTTTAGGCTCAGAAGAAGCATTCTCAAAGCCTCTCGGGAGGGTTGGTAAAAAATAGAAGAATCGCTGGTATACCGAGAAACTTCGTCCCTAAAGTCGTGATTTCATTTTCAAGATTCAGGTCCTTGAAGGATTCCACATATTCGAAAATTTTGAGACGTTTTCATTTCACGACCTGCTTCTTGAATCCTGTCAATAACAGAGTAAAAAATGTATTGCCCTATGTATTGTATCCAGCACGTTTTGAGCGTTCCCATGGGTAGATTCGAACGTCACTAAATAAATTACTTTCATTTTGAATGTGTATCTTTTCGGCATGGTATGTGGCGCGTAGAGAATCATGGATTGGTGGACTAAAGCGCGGGTGAAGACTACCACGCGGGCGTGGAAAAAGCGCATTTGTTTCTACGGGGGCAGCTCGGGGCAGCTTTTGTTGAAGGAATCAAAAAGTTGATACTTTTTCGTGATCAAAACGGGAAATCCGGGCGCACGCACTCGTAGGCTAAAAAGAATTCACTGCGTATATTCCAGAATTATATGCAAACTTTGCATGCATGTAAAGGTCTACTTTCGGTGCAGGTTGGATAAAAGAAAACAAAAAATCTCCGCTACATTTTTCCCGCAAACAACACCCTTTTTGTTTGAACCTTCTCATTATTTTTCTTCCTCCTTTTTTTGTTTCATTCCATTTCACCGACCCCGTAGTTTGAGAACCAGGATGGAAGTTCCGACAGCACTCTTTCGCCTCACACAGATAGTCCCTCGTCGAATTCTTACGTTCCGATGAGTTCTCCAAACTATTCGATGAGTCCACCTTACAGTCCAAGTCAGCAGAATTACCAAGTGCAAAATTACCAGATAAGGAATCAGAATCAGCAAATGCAGCAGGTGCAGTATTATCCACAGTATGGATCGACGTTTGGAGGCGCGATGTCGCTGATGAAGTCAGAAAGTCCTGGGGGAATTCTGAGTCCTGGGCCAATGTCCCCGATTTCTCTGACTTCTCCGATGTCTCCTGTTTCACCAACGACTCTTACTTGTCACGAGAGACTTTTCGGATCTGTTGCGAGCATCAATAGTATCCAAGAATCTCCACAATTGTCGCCAATTTTCAAAAGCGAGGCGGCAAAACAAATTATCAAGGAGATGGCTGAGAAAAAAACGGATGGACCAAGAAGAAGACGAGTTCCAAGGGAAAAGAGGAGACACTACACTGTCTCGAGTATCAAGCCCGTTTTTGATTTGGAAGACACGATCTCCAAAATGGTAGATTTTTTTTATTTTCTGATTTTGAGTCCTTTGTCTTTCTTGCTATTTTTTCCTTGGATATAGAGAGCTTGGGATGTTTGGTTCCTTCATAATATGAACTGAATGCTTCGAGAGTTTAATTCTATTCATTTTTCCAGGGAATGGGAAGAGCAAGGGACGATTTGGACATGGAGAGAGCCCTTAGGCCGAGAATCAATGCTCCAGACGTCGTGAGATCGACCTTAAGTCACAAGGAGTTGAAATATAATGAAAGTACGATCGATCAGCTGTTGGGAACACCGAACAAAATAATCATCCCTGAACGTTATATTCCCGAAAAGGTAATATTTTCCTTAAACTATATTCCCTATATGTGATATGATATTTATTCTCCTCCTTATCGATCCATCCTTCAAGTCCAACTCTCTCCCCATCTTCCTGAATGTTTTATAAATCCTTTTCTTATCACTTCATACCATTTACTGTATCTTTCCCTATCCCCTTCCTAAAACACTCATCACTCATTGCGCCTCACCTTGCCCTACAGCCTCTCACTTTTTTTTTCTCTCACCGTTTCTTCATTTCCACTTCAAACCCCTTATCTTCCCTTTCCTCCTATGGCTCACCCTCACTTTTCCCTTTCTTTCACATCCTCCCTAACTTCCACTCCCCTCTCCTGCCATAGCGTTCCCTAATTCTCATTCCCTCTTTTCACAGACTTCTCACACGTCCTTTCTTATCTATTACTCTACACCTGACTAGTCACTTTCACTGTCTCCTCCTCTCATTTCTTCTTTTAAATATACCTCCCTCCCTTACAAACTTTACCATCTATACCTTCTTTTCCCAACCCTGTTATATTTTTTGCTGGCTTTCTTTATTCCTTTTACTCAATCCAAGGAGTCATATATACTTCTCCTCCTATACCTCTATTTCCAGACAACTCTCTTCCTTCTTCTACCTTCCGCCTTAACTCTACAACCCTCTTTCCTACTTCTTCCACCTCTTCTACATAATATCTTCCCGCCATCTCTTCTCCCTTCTCTTCTCTCAGATTCTCTTTGAATTTTTACGCCCTCTCTTCCGCCCTTGTTCCTAATCAATTTGAGCCTCTTGTCTTTCCATATTTCTCGAAGTTCTACATGACCCCTAAGTCCGTCTTATATCTCTTGTAACCTCTTTATCTACTATTTCACCTTCTATCCTAATATCTCTGCACTAAACTTGCTAATTCATCATATTCTCTTTTAACCCTTCTTTTTCCTAATTTTCATATGTTT
The DNA here is from genome assembly GCA_011762715.2 of Neuroterus valhalla. Taxonomy (NCBI): domain Eukaryota; kingdom Metazoa; phylum Arthropoda; class Insecta; order Hymenoptera; family Cynipidae; genus Neuroterus; species Neuroterus valhalla. The sequence continues at coordinate 28,548 of WSXT02167225.1, read as the reverse complement.
TATAGCCTCCACTGCTTTCTCTGTTTCCTGATCTGCATTTCGTGTTCCCTACTCCGCATCATGAAACGAAGATATCTAAATTCCTCCGCTTCCTCTAACTTTCCACTTTTCTATATGTATCATCATCATTAGTTTTTTCTATCAAACCATTTCTCTAATTCCGCAATTAAACCTATCATCCGTTCCTCATTCTTCCGCTTTCTCGAATAGTTTACTCCCTATCCTTTACTCTTCATCTCCTCTTCAATATCTGAAATTAATATATCAAACATGTGTGGTGTAAGACAAGCCTGTCCTACGCCTCTAGCGAACCCGACAGTATCTTCTGTTTGCTATCCTGCCTTAATCTTACGTATTTCCTCTTCAGAGATTTATGATGCTCTTCTCCTTACACTTCCATGTACCCCCTTTCTTCTCTACCAACTGAGTCAAACGCTGTCTTCAAAACCACAAGCATTTTGTTCACTTTGATGGAATGATCTTTCTTTTCTCCTCTGCTTCTTTCTTTCTTTACTTCTTTCTTTCTCTACTTCTTCCTTTCAACCTTTCTGATGCTATCGACCACTCCCTCAGATATTCAATCCCATATTCCTTGACTTTATTCAAGATTTTGTCTATACAGGCTTCCGTTACCTCTTTCATTATACCCTGTCACCCTCACAATTTCTTGCCTTTTGATATTCGTTTCTATGTCCTTTCCCTTCTCTCTTTATTTCCTTTCATTATTTTCTTTCCCACTCCTCCTTACGGTGCCATGGAATATCTCTTCTGTCCTAACTTTCTGAACTTCTGATTAACTCTTCGTCTATTTTACTCTTCCCCTCCCTTCCCTTATCTTTCTCTATTCTTTCCCTTTCTCCATTTTTCGGATTCCTCCCCCGCTTCCTTTCCCCCCTTACATTCCTCATTCTAGCTACCTCTTTTTGCCCCTTTGCTGACTTTTTCCATAACTGTATCCTAAAATAATTTTTCCACTGTTCCCATAATTATTCCATTTTCTCCTTTAAAACTTCCTCTCCCTTCTCTACCAGGTCCATCTTTCTCATAAATTCTTTCATTTCCTCTGCTGACCAACTATCTTATGCACTTTTCTTCTACTCGTTCTTCCCTTTTTCCTCTGCATGAGTTTATTCTCCTTCTTCAATTTCCTCTTATTTCCTATATAAAATGAATCATCCCAACATTCCTGACTCCTATTATCTATTCTCCTCTTCAATATTCTTCCTTCTCCATTCTCCCAAGTATTTTGACTCCTTCCTGGTCGCATCTCTTTTTTCTCTCCATTTTCCTCCACCCTATTCTTTGCCTCCTTTTTCTCCTTTTCTCCCAAAAAAAATTTAATGAAATTTTTTCTAAAAGCTTCAAAAACTTTCTTAACACCTGTCATGAAAATCTGAAATATAAAAATAGCAAAAGACTAGAATTAAAAAATGCTCAAATTCAGGGTGCGACTCGACCGGGAAACCGGGAAAGACCGGGAAATGACCGAGAATTCTATTGACCGGGAAAAACGGGGAATATAATTAAAAGCCGTAAATTTACTTCATGAGAGGAAGAATTTTAATTTTTTTTATATTATAAGGAGAATGTTTTGCAAATTTGTTGCTCTGTGAGATTTTTTCATAATTAATAATAATATCATGAATATTATATTAATTATTATCTTCATTTTTCCAACAAAAAAAATGTATTTATCACGTTTCATCTGCTTTTCCTCATTCATCTGACTTGGGACAGGGAATTTTAGAAAATAATTATAGTTTTAATTTTAGGGCAGAGAGTTTCAGTGAAGAAGTATAATTTCTCTTAGAACAGAGAATTTTTTACATGGAACGTGAACTTTTCAAACTAATTATTCATTCGGATTAGAAAGAGAGGAATTTTGAAAAATCTTTCCTCCCATTCGAAATTCGTCACAATTTTAATTTTTGAAAATCAAATTTTCTTGTTGAAGTCGCATTTTTTTTATTCAAAATTCACCTCTGGTTGGAATAATAGCTAATTTGTTGAAAATCAATTCATCTTTTTTTTGGTGAAATTCCAAGTATTTAGTTGAGCATTGGTTTTTGAATTTGAAAGTTAAACTATTTCTTTGACAATGTATGCACTTCATGGAAACTTTGCCTTTTTTTGTAGAAAATTAACATTTATCCTACAAATTCATCTAATTGCTTAAAATACATCTATTCATTTGGAAAATCATCATTATACCTGAAAATTCATCAGTTTCATTGAACATCAGTTACTTCAACTAAAAATTAAACTGTTTCATTTTTTGTGGAAAATTGATATTTTCTAGTTCGAAATTTGTCGTTCCCGTGAAGATCTATTTTGTTGAATCGAAAATTCAATTATTTCGTTGAAACTTAACATATTGTGTTGAAAAATAGATTTTTTGGAGAAAAATATCTTCTTCTCCGGAAGTTGATTTTCTTCTTCAAAAATTCTTCTTTACGGTTAACAATCCAAGTTATAAAATCAAACATTTTTCATTTTAGTCGAACATTCATCTAGTTGAAAACTCTATGTTTGGTTTAAAATTAATTGTTCAAGCCAAAAATGTCACTGTTGCATTTTTCTTTGGGAATTGTTATTTTTATGGTTCGGATTTCAACCAGTTTGTTGAAAAATTGTTTTTTTGGTTGAAAAATGTATTTTTTTGGTTGAAAATTGATTTTTTGTCAAAAATTGAACTATTCTAGTTGAATGTTCATCATTTCAGTTGAAAATTTGTCTTTCTGGATTAAAATTCAACTACTTCAGTTAAACATTTCCAATTTCATTTTATTCTTCATAATTTTGTGTATGAATGTAATAATTAGTTTGACAGTTTTTGTTTGCCGAAAGATAATTTTTTTTTTTTTTTGAAAGTTAGTTTTTTTATTATAAGTAATTTTTTTTATTTGAAAATTTAACTTATTCCAAACGAAAACTCCATAGTTCCAGTTGAAAATCTATTTGTTTAGTAAAACATCCACTTTTTCAACCTGAAATTTGAGTAATCAAATTTTCGTTCAATAATCTTTTTCAATAAAAGTTAATTTATCTGATTGAAAACTCAACTCCTTCATTTAAATAATCTTTTTTTAGTATAAAACCCTTATGCTTGGTTCAAAATTGGTTCTTTATACTAAAAATGTTACTGTTCCATTTTAGGTTGAAACTAATTTTATTTTTGGATTTCGAAATTCAACTATTCTATTGAAACATTATATTTTTTCTTAGAAAATGATTCTCTCTTTTCAGAAATTAATCTTCTTGTTTGAATATTCACCTTCATGGTTGGAAATTGAAGTGCTCGAGTTAGATATTTATCTTTTTAGATGAAAATTCATCTTCTTGTTTTGAAAGTTAACTTCTCTGGTTGAAGATACATAATGGTATTTGAAAATTCACCACATTTGTTGAAGAAGAAACTATTTTGTTGGGAACCTTTTTTTTTTGTTATCGTCAATTGATTTTTTTATTTGTAAGTTATAATGTTTCAATTTTTGTAAAAAATGTTTTTTTTTCGTTGAAAATTAGGGTATTCTTTTAAAAATTGATTTCTCTTGCAATTTTTGATCTGTTGCGTTGAATAGTGTTCAGAATGAACGTCATGGATAAAAATAAATGTTTGCATCTTGCGACAAATATAAATATGTTACTTCTAGTTGACCGGGAAAATTGAAAAACTTGACCGTGAAGAACCGGGAAATTACCGGGAATTTTAAATCGTCCGCCAAATCGCTACCCTGAAATTCCAAAGGGTTCATCAGTCGATTTTCGATTTCGAACCAGATTTCAAGATTCCGAGGATTTCTTGATGATTCCAGAGATTTTTTTATTTCTTTCTTGATAGCCGAAATTTCTAGATCATTCTTGAATTTATTATTTTTCTAGACCCCAGAGCTGACTGCTGAAGAAAGGGAACAGAGGCTCAAAAAAGTGGAATCCATCAGAAAAATGCTTTCAGAATCTGCAGTAACGTCACCAGAAGGTGGAGGTTTGTTTCTATTCTGAAATCCATTTAACTGTTTAAAAGTTTTTATTTTTCATTCTAATAAAATTTTTTTTCTCATTTCCTGTCTTATTCTTTTAATACCAACTTGATTCCTTATTGATTGTAGAAGATGAAAAAAGCGTTGAAAAATCAAACACTTTGAAGCGAAAAGTGGCTGAGGAAAAGAGACAACGTGAACATATCCTTCAACTGAATCAAATTTTAGCAAAACAAGTAATGGAGAAGAGCAAAATGGTGGCTGGTACGTAAAAAAATATAGATTCAAAATAACTATTCAGGTCCGTTGTCAAAATGTTGAGAATTTGAAGGATCTTAAACTTTTTTCTCCACTCAAAAAAAATTGAGCTTATATAAGATAGTAGTGTCTTGGATATAGAGCTACCTTACAATTTAGTGTTACTCGATTTTAATCCGCTCCCCCGGATTTTGTGAATGAAGTAGGAATCAAATTTCAATCCTGCTTGTCTCAAAAATAATTAATTTTAACGTTTTTTTCTTTATTGCATACTTTAGAAAACAGAAAGTTCAAACGAATCGATTGATATAATCCACTTGAAAATACGAAAAAAAAAGTTGAAAAAATCATTTTCAATAGAAAAACGATTTTTCAAACCAAAAATAGAGTTATCGCATTGTCGGTTAAATTTTTTTCACAACAAAATAGTACAAATTTGTTACAAAAAGATGAATTTTTAACCAAACAAATGTGTTTCTAAAAAAGTATTTCAACCCACAAAATATTAGAACCTGTAGAATTCGCACTCCCTACCGTAGTAGTTGAATTTTTATAAGAGAATTGAATATTCAACCAAGGAAGATTTTCTAATCAGAAAGAGAAAAATGTTATACCAATTGTCCAGTTATAGAGCCATGAAGATGAATTCCCTACAAAATATTTGAATTCCTAATGAAAAAATTGATCTTTCAACCGAAAAGGATGACTTTTTAACGGAATTTTTGGAATCTCAACTAGAAAGTATTCTTATTTCACCAAAAATGGGATATTTTAATTTTTAGTTAGAAACATTAATTTTCATCAGGATAAAAATATGTGTAAAATAGTTCGATTTTTCCACGAAGGAATGAATTTTCAACTCGGAAGGAGAACATTCGCTATGAAATTTTTTTAACGAAGATATTAATTTTCAACTAAAAAGTTAAATTCTCTACCAAATTAGTTGAATCTTTAACAAGGGGGTAGCATTCTTAATGGGGAAGATTCTCTAACGACATTATTGAATTTTGAAGTAGAAACTTTAATTGTTGAACAAAAAAAAAGGATCATTAAGTTTCCACTTAGAAAAATAATTTTCAAACTAGTTAAAAACAAAGTATCAACAAAATATTTGGATTTCCAATAAAAGAGATAAAAATATTAACCAAAAAATGGATTCTTAAAATTTAACTCACTCTTTGACTCAGTATTTCATTCTTAAACAAACCATATTTATTCTCAACAAAAGTGTGATAGTTCATATTTCAACCGAAAAAGTTTTCAGTTTTGGATGTTTAAGGTTTTCGCTAGAATATTCAAAAGTTTGATAAACGAGAAGAAGTGAAAAAGTTTGAATTAGAGGAAAACTGTTGGGACCATAATGAATATATAGAAATTCTGCTAATTCAAAGATTGAAGAATGATAGTTAAAAGAAACATGGAAGTTTGTTTCCCAGACTTTCCAAATATCAGCTTCAGAAAGTGGACATTTTTCACAGCGAATAAAAAAAATACCGAATTGGGCTGACCACTTACTATAAAAAAGAAAATCCTATACCTAAAAAAATGACAAGAACCCGGAATGAATAGAAAAACTCTGTTGTAAAAAAAATGAGATATTTAGGGTCAAAAATTAAAGTTTTTTTTACTAAACCAGAATATATAAACAGGAAACAAGACCCAATGGAACTTGATGACTGATCGCGGAATTAAATCGGACGTCCGATCCAAACCTTGAGTAACGTTACTCCTGCTTGACCCCCATAGTCAAAATGAAATCGAGAGGTACATTGAAATTTGTCCAAATCAGAGAAATTTAGGTTGATTCTGCCAAATATTGCTTATCGAAATATTTAGTTGAAGTAACTAAACATTTTATCAGAGCGAAAAAAAAATTGAATCAACCAAACTGTTGATTGACCATATGGAAATGGTCAATCGATTTATTTTCTATACACAACCCAATGTGAGACCTTTTCGACCTTTTAGAGAGAAATAAAGAAAAATTCTCAACTTTCTGTCAATTAAGTGTTTTTGATTTTTGATTCTTGCATGGCCTAGTGCCAATAGTCTAGCAGTGTGACGCATGCTCAAATGTTTTGTCGTGTTTTTGCATTGATGTTTTTTTCACTATTAATTATTAATTTATTCCCTATTGACTTTTCCTAATTTTGTGTTTTTTTTTTGTATTTTATACAAATTCCTACAAAATTCTCGCATATTCATTCTTTCAAAATCCAGACATCACACTTCTGGATATGCAATATCATTTAGAACCATTTGCACGAAATTCTGGATTCGAGATGCAAGTGATTCCCTTTCTTCTCTCTTATTTCGATTCATTTGGATAATTATGACCTTCATTTCAACTCAATATACATTCAGATACATTAAAGATCTAAAAGTCTGAAATACAAATTTTTTCTTTCTATATCAAATTTAATAATGTTGATTTAAATTCTCTGGAGCTTAAAATTTATTATATTCTTCATTTTTCAAACTAAATGAATAAGGTCATAAAAGATCGAAATTCGACCAAAGATTAGACATAATTCAGAATCTTAGCTTTCCACTTTTGGATTGCTCCAAATACTTATTACATGAGGGGTGAATTACTTCCGCAACCTGGTGTATATCCAAAAAAATGATTAACAATCACATAGGTACACATGCCGTTAACAAATATAATTTTTAAATAAAAAAGATGAATTTCCAACCAAGTATTGATTTTCAAGTATGAAAGATGAGTTATCGAACCCAAAATGCAATCTTTGAATTTTTAGAAGAAGAAATTAGCTTTTAAAAAGAAACAAATTTTTATTCAAGAAGGAAAGTTTTTTACAAAATAGTAGAATCCTCAACCAAAAATCGGAGTAATTAACCCCTCTTTATAACCCAGAATGAATTTATCATTTGCTGATTGTAAAAGTAGTTTTGTTTGGACCGTTTGTGCTGTGTGTAGGTAACCAGGCACACTGACTGAAAAATGCTTCCATCCCATGTAGGACTCGCACATCACATTACGTTTGTCAGGTTTGTTTCCACTTTTTTCTTTTCGTTTCATTCAAATTTATTCCCTCCTCCTATATATACCCTCATCTTAGTTTCAACAAATATCTCCCTTATTTCCTCTCCAAGACCTTCATCTACTTCTTTCTCTTTCATGGACTTCCGTAGCAACCTCTTGTTCACGGAGTCAAATGCTGCTCTGAAATCCATAAACAGTGCAACTAGTTTTTCTTTCTTGTGAATCAATTGCCGATTGCCTATCTCCTCCTTTAAGTACCTTGTTTTAAGTTTTCCTTTTATCTTTTCCCCCAGCACCTTTACCCCCTCTACTTTCGTCTTTGCCCATCTCATTTATCACCCTTCTTCTCTATTTCTCAATCTCAATCTGCTTACGCTCAATACTATCTAGTTTCTTCTGTACCTGTTTATTCTATACCTGTTTATTTTGGCTCTACTTTTTCCGCATTTACCGTCCCACCAAAAGCTCTTGCCCCCCCCCCCCCTATTCTCTACTCTTTTTTCTTATCTTTGAATTGATGTTGTTGTTACTACTTTTCTCAAAATCAGTGTCGTTTCTATCCCTCTAGTTACTAGATTTTGTGTTCTTATTTTCGTGAATGCTTCTATAATTTTCAATCTATTAAAGTAATATTCAACTTTATTTGTCATTTAAACAGTGAAGGCTCTGGCGACTCTCCCACTGGATCCAGATTCACGTTTCGATGATGATGACCTCTCGCCAATCACACCTTTGCCTCTCTATCAACAAAGGGAAAATTTCTACTCCTAGACGAGAATAAAATTGTATAAAAAATAATTTAAAGTGCCGCCGATCGACAAAAATGGATCAAGGATCTTTTAAACTGTGGAGAAATCCGTATTATCGATGGAGGAACATTTTTCAACTTTGTAACGTTGAATTGAGTTCCTCAAATTTTTTACTCAATTTTCAATTCAGGAGCTTTCAAAATTCAATAGCTTTCAGATTATAAAATACAAAAATTATTCAATTAAGTTCCATCTGAAAGTTTGTGATCAGAAACTTCATCGTACACTTCCAAAAATTCTCAATTTCTTTCCCTGAAAGAAATTCTGAATGATTATAAAATCAGAAAAAATAGGTTTATTAGCTTGTGATTAGGAATTAGGATCAACTAATCTTAAGGTTTATCACTTAAAGTTAATCATTAACAGCTGAAGTTTTAGCCAAAGTCGGGTTGCAAGAAGCGCGAATGAAAAAGGAAAAATAGTAGAAAAAGTAGAATTCTGTGTGAGTGCAAATTAGATTTTAATCCAAATATATAAAATTAATATTAATGTAGAATTTATAAATATATTAATAAATCAAAATTACTGTTGATTTATCAGTGCCGCACTCGTTACTTCCTTAACGAGCACAATGAAAAAAGCGTCAATTACCAGTACTCAAATCTGAAATTTGGTTGAATAGTATCGGAACTGTCAATCCAAAAAGATGAACCCAAGACAATATTTTGAAATACAAACGAATTACTATCAAAACAGTTGAATTGTCAACGAAATGGTTGAATTTTTACTCTGTAAAGATGAATTTTCAACAAAATTATTTAATTTGCAAACAAAAAAGATTGAAATAAAGCCAAAAATAGTTTCATGAATAACAACCTTGATTTTCAACAAGAAAGATAAGTTTAAAGAAATGGATTTTCAACCAAGCAGTTGAATTTGCAACCAACGAGTTGAAATATCGAGGCAAAATGAGAATCAGTTGTATTTGCAACCCAAAAAGACAAATTTTTTAGAAGATTGTTGAATTTGGAAGCTGAAATGACGAATTTCCAACAAAATAGTAGAATTTTCAACAATAACAGATCATTTTTATGCAAAAAGAAATTAATTCTCGATCTAAAAGACCGATTTTCAAAAGCAAAGTTGAGTTTTGAAGCTTAAAACTCAATTCTTTCCTGAAAATTTACCTTTGAAAACTTTTTAGTTTCTGAAGAACAACTCTTTTTTTGAAAATTTATCTTCCAGTGTGAAAAATTATTTTTTTTATGCTCGGAAAGTAATCTTGGGAGGGTAAAAATTCAACTATTTGGTTGAACATTCTACTATTTTGTTGATCATTTTTCATTACTTGAAATCAAATTTATTATAATTCAAATTTTTTAAGTTATCTTTTTCCAACTGTTTGGAATTTGAAAAAAATGTCAATCTTGAACGAGGATTGACTTTTTTTATAGTTGTGTCTTGAACAGCTGATTTAGTAACAATTGAAATATCTCTTAAAATTACCTTTTTTCTTGATAACAACTGTTGAAAATTCTTGCAATTTGAAAAATTGTTAAATTGAAAATTAAATTCTCAACAGTTAGTAATTTAGGATGATTGAATTTTTAACAGTTGATAATTTAATTTTCTTTCAAAAGTAATTTTCTTCTTGAATTTTCAGCAGAAAATGGTGGAAGATTAAAAATTGAATAGTTTTGAATTCAGGTTTTAATAATCAAATTTTTTTCGATTTTCAACAGTTCGGAATTGAAGAAAAAACAACTGATTTTTAATGTAAATTGATTGAATTTAATTTTCACCTGTTGAAAATTTGAATTTCTAGAATTCAGTTCTCGACTCTCCTCAAATATCAACTCCAGCAGTTAAATCTGATGAAAATTTAATTTTATATTTCCGGAATTATCAGTTCCCTTCAAATTTCAGCATTTAAGAATTCAAGAAAGAAGCGACTCTTCAAATAGAGTCAAAGTCCCAACTGTTGAATGTTTAATCTGAAGATTTAGCTATAAAATTTTCTGCAGTAAGAAATTCAAGAAAAAAAAGTGCTGCTAATTCAATAAAATATTGAATTCCAGAAGGAAATAAAATTTCAAACTGCTCAAAATTTAAGAAAATTGTATTTTCGACAGTCGAATTGTTGAGAATTGAACATTCAATTTATCATAAAAATCGTTTTTTTCTTGAATTTTTAGCTGTTAACAAAAGCAAAATGTATTTTGAATTTGAAACTGTTAAAAATTGAAGAAAATGAAAATTGAATTTGCAAGAGTTGAATGTTCAATTGTTGAATATTTAACTGTTGAAGATACAAGTATTGAAAATTCGAAGGTTGAAATGCCATCCTTTTTACATTGTATACTGTTGAAGATTCAAGAAAATAAATCGGCAAATGAACTCTTCAAATCAAAATTTTTTACACTGTATATATGAAAGTCCAAGGAAAAAGCGCACTTCAAACTCCTGAAAATTCAAGAAAAACTCGAGCTTTGAAGAAAGATAGAATTTTCATTTGTTCAAAATTGAAGAAAATCACAAACTGTATTTTCGGCAGTTTAATTTTTAGGAATTGGAGATTCAATTTCCTATAGAAAATAGTTTTTTATTCGGTTAAAAATTCCACAATTTTTTCATTATTCAACTATTTGGTTGCAAATGCAACTTTGAAGTTAAACTTTTCCCCAAAATTCAACCGTTTGGTAGAAAGTTTATTATTTATGGTTAAAATTGAGCTTTCTGAAAGAAAATTTATATTTTTGGGTTGAAGTTTTATCTTTTGTGGTAAAAACGTCTTCTTGGTTGAAAGAGATATCTCTTGTTGGAAATTCATATTTCGATACCCGGAATTATAAATTATTTCAACTAGGGCTCATTTGACGCAAACTTTATTAAACTTCTCAAAGTTTTTCCATAATATTGTATTTTTATTCCAGACGGTACTATCACCTTCTAAAAGTTAATAATAATTTTCAAATTGTCACCCTATTCTCAGTCCGATACTATCTTTTGATAGTGAAGATTGAAAATTCACTAGAGTAATTTTATTATTAGATTGAATCATACGTTAGAAATTCAGCCATTCGGGATAAGAATCAGGGTCAGAAATAACATGTAGCTTTAGATTAAGATTCAAATTTAAATTTGTATACAAGTATTAAATAAATTCGAAATCAATATGGAACTAACTTCCTTTTTTGGTTTAAATTTACAGAGACTGAAATTGAAATTGATGAAAGTCTGAAACTTTTTGGAAACTTTTTTTGTGGGAGGAAGTATTTTAAGTGCTTTGAATTTATTTTCAAAAGATGGAGAATTTTTGACGTATCTAAAAGCCAATCGCTTTCTTCGAAAGTAACTGAATAATTTGTCACTATATTATTATTATACTATATTATTAATAACATATTGCACGTAGCATGGCAAGTTTAGAATTCAGAGTCTGCTTGGAAAAAGAAATAATTCGGTTTTTGATTTAATGTACAGTTTATTTTTAAGTTTTCTAATCAAATTCTGCAAATTGACTTCCCCAAAACTGTTAAAAATTCTTAAATATTTTCCAAGTCAATTCTTCAATGACTAGTAAGTGTCTCTAGTTTCTATTGTTCTCGTTTTTTTTTCATATTTTGTCCATTGGCCTTCGAACGTCAATGACTTTGGTACAGCTTTAAGGAAATAAAATCCATAATATCAGAGTGATAATTTGAGAAATTTAAGCAAAGTTAGTTTTAAGCTAGAGTTCACTCTCATAAAATAAAATCGAAACAAAAAGAATAAAAAGCTGTAAACCTAGTGTACGATGAAAAAAACTCTCCCTTTTTCCTCTGAAAGAGACTAATTCTTTTTGCAGGGATTATTATTCAAGAAAGACATGATCACAATTTTATCAATTTGTTCGAAATTGTTTCATCCTCAACTCATTTCCTGCATTTTAGACAATAATAATACGGCATAATCAATCAACGTTGTAAATTTAGCTTAAGATTTATCTTTACAATTTTCATCTCACAAGGAGATGATTAGAGTTGGGATTTTTTTTCAAATTCATAAGTTAAGTCCTGAAAGTCCTTTTGACGAATTTATATTTGCCTAATTGTTTGACAATGACGACACTTGTTTTTAATTGGAAGTATTGGTTTTCCTCAAATTCGTTGCAGTTGAGAATTCACTTGAATTTTAAACAGTTGATAATTTAAGAGAAAAAAACAACTATTTTTTGAAGAAAATTGAATTCCTAATAGTGGTGTCCTGAAAAGTTTGATCAGCGACGATTAGAATTTTTGCAGAATAACCTTTTGTCTCGAATACCCAACTGTTGAAAATTGAAGAAAATTGGACATTTTTTGAATTTCAATTATATTCTCAAAAGCTGAAAACTTAAGAGGATCAAAATTTTTGACATTTGAGATCCCCTCGAATTTTCAGCTAATAATGGTGTTTAATCGATAATTCATCTGTTGTAAATTCATTTTCCAATTTTATCAATTAAATATTTAACTGCTCGCAGTTCAATTTCCATCTTTGATTCTTTGCAGTTCGGGATTCATGAAAAAAATATTTGTTTCAAATGTAAATTGAATGAATTGAATTTTCAGCAGTTGAAAATTCGGTTCCAGAAAATTCAGATGTTCAAAATTCAATTCTTCGACGTCCGCTTACTTCCAACTTCAACTGTTAAAACTGTTAAAAACTGAATTTTTTAATTTTGAATGATCATTTTTCTTCAGATTTAAACACCTAAAAATTCGAGAAAAATACGACTGCTAAGGATTCAGCTATTATAATCTCAGCTTTTGAAATTCCAATCTTCTTCCATTTTCTACCGTTGAAAGTTGAAGGAAAGAGCAAAGATTAAACTGTTGAAAATTTAAGACAAATTTTAATTGAATTCAAAGCAGTTTGAAATAACAATATTCAAATAATCATTCATCTAAATATGGTAGTAGACCAGTAGACACAAAAAAAATTAACATCCTAATATTATTTTTGTATCTTGTATAGTTCTATCGTCAATAGTTGAAAACAAGAAAACATTGTATTTTCGAAAGTTGAATTTCCAAGAACTGGAAATTTTATTTCCTATAGTATGCTTGTCTTATTCTTGAATACTCAGCTGTTTAAAATTAAAGATTTCGAACAGTTGGAAATTGAAGAAAATAAAAAACTGAATAACCAAAACATGAATATCCACTTTCTTATTGAATTTTGAAGTATGGTAAATTGAAGAGAGTTGTCAATTGATGAAAGTTGTGAGAACAATAATGGGTTTTTTACTTTTTGCAATAATTTTTTTTACAATAATTGCAAATTCAACTGTTGCGAAATTCCATTTTCTTAAGCTTCCAAAAGTCGTAAATTGAAGAAGCAGTCTTATTTTTTCAATAAAAACAAGTTCGGAAAACAATTTAATCACATAATTTGATATAAGAATTCAACAAATAAACATATCAGCTCATGAAAATTTTCCTTTCGGAAATTGATGTTTCCAAAAGCGGGTCGCTATTGTCAAAAAATATTCTGACAAATTAACAGTTATTGAATGGACTATCAGTGGGTAAAAAAAATCCCAACTCTGATAATCGCCTTGTCAGCACAATTTGTATAAGTGGACCGATTATTTAGTTATTCTATAGTTCTCTGTAAAAATAGAAAGAATACGAAACTTCTTCAGAATTTTGAAGCACACTGTAAATAGCAATTTAATTTAAAAGTTCAGATATGTCTTATCTGTAGAGTTAATTTTCGTTAATTAATAATAATCAATGTACAAGGAATGGAAAGTAGTAGTGCCACGAGTGGAGGGAAGAAATTTCCTTTTATTTATTTTAGAATTTGAAAATGAACCTATTTGCGACATTAGTGTTCTTGTGGAAAGTGTGTTCCTTCTCCAGAATGGAAATTATAAAAAATGATCAAATAGGGTACGATTTTGTAAATTCATACGACTGGTGGAATAATCGATCAACATTACAACAATGTAAACTTAGTTCTAGAAACACTTTCGCTTATTATCTATGTATTATATAGATATTGATTAATTAGATTGATTTAAGTGATGATAATGAACAATCGAGATAATCAGAATGCTTAGAGTGATTATTTATCTTTTTCGCAAAATACTGTATTTTAATCTTATAGAGGAAGAAAAATCACTCGAAGCAGAATTTCCGAGGAAAAAAAGAGTTTCTTCCTTAATCGGAATTTCTAGGCGCTCAATTTTCTTGTTTTCAAATTATATAGAGCATTTTCAAATCTTTCGATTAGTCTATATTACTTCAAACGATTAGGAATTATTTTTGAGGCAGCTAAGGATTTTGAGGACGTTGAAACCTCGCCCTAACCTAAAAATTTAATTTCCTTTAAAAGTTAGGACCAAGTTCCAACGCCCTCTAATTCTGTTTTAGATTATAATTTTTTAAATCAAAAACCATCCTAATTCGGAGGATTTAAAAAGGCTTCGTATAAATCTGTTGATTATTGAATAGTTATTATAGGTAATAAATAAAATAGAATCGTCATTTTAACTATTATGGGTTATAGTAAGGTGAACGAATGATAAGAATCCAATATATGAGAATACGTTAATAATTAATTAGGTATACATAAATATAAATATAAAATTAAGATTTTAAAGTTGTTTTGAGAACAAGTATAATATTATATCAGAGGAAGCGTTTTATTTATCGCGACTGCGCGAATTATGCAGATGCGAACGTATATAATTTAATGTTACTACTGTTTCATGAGAATAAAACACAACTGGTTTTTATATCTGACTATTGTTCAATTTTCCCCTTTCCCCTATACTTCTTTGTTTATCATTGTTGTTTATATCACGTTCATACCCGTTGTTTATTCCTAATTTATCCTTGTTGTTTGTTCTTTGTTCATCCTTGTTTATTCCTTGTATCTCGTTTACCTTTGTTGATCTCTGTTATTTGTTCCCTTTTTCATATTCATATATTCAGTGTGCATCTTCGTTTATTTCTTGTTTATGATTGATTCTGACTTCTCTGGTCCGCCTTTGTCGTTTGTTCCTTGTGCATCCTGGTTGTTGGTGAGCAAGGGCTCATCTTTGTTCATTTATTGTGTATCTCCGTTCGTTTCCTGTTTATCCTGTTTTAGTTACTTATCAATCCCTGTTGTTTGTTCTTTTTTTGTTTGGTCTTATTTCCTTGTTTATCCTTGTTCTTCGTTCCTTTTTGATCTCTTTTGTTTATTCCTTAATAATCGATATTGCTTTTCTGGTTTATTCTAGTAGTTCAATCCTTGTTATTTCTTGTCGTTTGTTCTTTTTTAATCCCTATTGTTTGTTCTTCTTTTATGCTTGTTGTTTACTCCTTCCTTATCCGTGTTGTTTGTTCTTTGTTCACCCCTATTGTTTGTTCCTTAGTCATCCTTGTTTGTCCATTGTTCATCCTTGTTTGTTCCTTGATCATTCCTTCTTCACCCATGTTTGTCTCTTGTTCACCCTTGTTTATTCTTGGTTGTTTATATCTTCTAGTTGTTCCTTACTGATCCTTGTTTATTCCTCATTCATAATAATTAATTGTTCATTGTAATCCCTGTTGTTCGTTGCTTATTTCTCACGTTTGTTCATTCTTTGTTTACCCTGGTTTCTCGTTCTATCTGCGCCCTTTTATTCCTTGTGCAACCCCGTTTGTTTCTTGTTTATCTTTGTTGCTTACTCTGTGTCTATACTATTGTTTGTTCCATGTTCATCCTTGTTGTTTTTTCCTTAATTATGACTGTTTTCACTCTTTGCTCATCATTGTTGTTTGTTCTTTGTTCATCTTTGCTTGTCGTTTGTTCTTCCTTTTGGGCTTGCTGTTTACTCCTTGCTCATCCTTGTTATTTGTTCTTTGTTCATTCCTTGTTGATCCTTGTGTATTGTTAGGTGTTCATATTTTCTAGTTATTCCTTACTGATCCTTGTTTATTCCTTATTCATAGTAATTGATTGTTCATTGCTAATCCCTGTTGTTTGTTTCTTGTTTCTCTTTGTTGTTCATTCCTTGTTCATCCTGGTTGTTTGTTCTCTCTTCATCGATTTTTATTCCTTGTGCAACCTCGTTTGTTTCTTGTTTATCCTTGTTGCTTACTCTGTGTTCATACTTTCGTTTGTTCCATGTTCATCCCTGCTGTACTTTCCTTATTCGCGACTGTTTTTCACTCCTTGTTCATCATTTTTGTTTGTCCCTTTCTTATCTTTGCTTCTTCTTTGTGCATCTTCGTTGGTTTCTTGTTTCTACTTGTTGATCAATCCTTGATAGTTTTTGCTTGCTGATCTTTAATGTGTGTTTTTGCTCTAGTGAAAGTATCGGATGGGAACATATTCCGAATTATTCCGGAATCTGTATCCGAAACAATCCAAAACAATTCGACCGAATCCGATAAAAGTCCTTCATTCCGTTTGATCCAAATAATTTGAAAATTAATTCGACCCAATCTGTTTCAATCCAGACTCTCAATCCGATTCAATCAAACCGAAATTCCCCACCCAAATGAGTCCGAATCAGTCCAAACGCGGTTCGGTCTAAATCAAATTCTTAATCCGAATAAATCCGAGTTCGGATTGAATTGTATTCACTTTCTTAGACTATCGTTTGAATCAATCCGGAAAGGAATTGATTCGGATTCATTTGGATTGGAAACTTTGTTCGACTCGAATCGGATTGATTACTTGTTTTATTGGTTAGGATTATTTCGGATGCAGATTTCGGAATGATTCGGAAAATTCGGAATAAATTCCCATTCAAAGCTTTTTCCAGGGTGATCCTTGTTCATTCTTTTTTATCTTTGTTTGTTTAATATTCCTCATTGATGTCTACTCCTTGTTCATTCCTGTTGATCGCCTTCTTTAATCCCTACAGTTTTTTCCCTCGTATTCTTGTTTGTTCATTGTCAACATATGTTGTTCCTTCCTTGTCTACATTCGTTGTTTCCTCTTAATCATCTTTGTTGTTTATTCCTGCCTCATCTTTGTTTATTCCCTGTGTATCCTCTTTTTTCTCTTGTTTATCCTTGTGATATATTCTTGTTCATCATTGTTGTCATTCCTTGTTTATCCTGCTTGTTTGTTCGTTGTTTGTGCCTGTTATTTATTCCTTGTATCCTTGTTGTTTGTTCTTTGCTTATATCTGTTGTTTGTTCCTTGTCAATCCTGGTTGTTTATGTTTTTGATGCTTGTTGTTCACTCCTGTTTCATTCTGGTTGATTTACTTTTTTAATCCCTCCGGTTTGTTCCTCGGATCTATGTTTGTTTATTATAAATCTATGTTGTTACTTCCTTGTCCATGCTCGTTGTTTCTTCTTCATCATCTTTGTTGTTTATTCCTGCTTTTTCTGCTATTTGTTCATTTCCTGTTTATCCTCGTTTGTTTCTTGCTTATCCTTGTTATATCTTCCTGTTCATCATTGTTGCTATTCCTCGTTTATCCTGGTTGTTCGTTCTCTGCTAATCTCTGTGGTTGGTTCCTTGTGAATCCTGGTTGTTTGTGTTTTTGATGCTTGTTGTTTACTCCTTGTTCATTCTTGTTGATTGAATTTTTTAATCCCTTCGGTTTGTTCCTCGTATCCTTGTTTTTTCATTGTCAATCTATATTGTCCCTTCCTTGTCCATACTTGTTGTTTCCTCTTCATCATCTTTTTTGTTTATTGCTGCTTCATCTTTGTTTATTCCCTGTTTATCCTCGTTTGTTTCTTGTTTATCCTTGTTATATACTCTTGTTCATCATTGTTGTCATTCCTCGTTCATACTTGTTGTTTTTCGCTGTTTATACCTATTATTTAGTCCTTGTATCCTTCTTGTTCGTTCTTTGCTTATCTCTCTTGGTTTTTCCTTGTTCGAACTTGTTGGTAATTCCTTGGAAATCTCTGATGTTTGTTCCTGACTCATTCTGGTTGTTTCTTCCCCGTTCATTTTTGTTCATTAAGTATAAATTTTGTATGTTTCTTGTTTGTCCATGTTGCTAAATCCTCGTTGACTCCTGTTGATTGTTTTTTGTTCCTTGTTGTATTTCCCTACCTCATTCTTGTAAGAAACGAGTAAGGACATATAACAAACATGTTTTTTGTTCTTTGCTTATTCCTGTTGGTTTTCCCTTGTTCATTCTTGTTTGTCTCTTGTTCATCCTGATTGAGTGTTCCTCGTAGACATTTTGTTTGACCTTTTTTTTGTTGTCTGTTTTTTTTTTTTTTGTTAATTCCTTGTTCATTATTATTATCGATGGTTCTTCTTGTTCATCCTTTTTCTTCACTCCTTGTTCACTCTTCTTGTTTATTCTTCTTGTCTTCTACTATTTGGCTCCCCTGAAAATTATCAGTTTTTTATCATTTATCCAAAAGTTGTGAATTGAATCCTTATAGCGTCAAAGAAATAATTTTTCCTGCCCAGATTTAAAATTCCTAACCGGAAGTAATATTTTTTCGTATTTTATTTTTTATAGCAGGAAATAACAATAATATAGAAAGAAATGTTTCTATAAATATAGGGAAAGATCGAAAAAGCTGACTGATTGCAAAATAAACAAGAATTTCCTGGATGATTCGCAGAATTGGAAGTTGTGACTGGGCAGGGCGAAGCATTTGACATTCCAACACAGTGCGATTGCAGGAAACGAGCGTGAAGAATCCGCAGTGTAATGATGGCTCGGAAGAGTCTTTCTTTTCAAGAAAAAACGAAGGTGGAACGTCCTACGCACAAGGTGCTTGGCCCTCTTCAAAGCATAAAGTCAATTTTGTTTTCCAGATTAGGAACTCGTCTCTCAATCTTAATGCTTCATCCAATCCTCAATACGCTATCTACCTTTGCAAATCTTTTAGGGCTCAAAGGGATCGAGAAGGAAACAACACTCAGAAGTGAGTCAGACCCTTCGTATCTGCGATTCCTCAGAATGGAAAATAATAACCAAGAATCCAACGACCAAATTTGGACAATTACCATCAAATGTCTCAAATGAAATTTCAAATAAGGTTTTGGAGGTCTTCTTATTCTCCTTAACCCTTTTTTACTTGCATGTTATATTTTTTTAAATTTCAATAGAGTTCGAAAAAGACTGGTTTTCTCAGGATTTTAACTTTTTTTCTATTAATTATTCAACATTGTTGATTGTTCCTTGTTTACCCTCGTGTATTCCTTGGTTATCTCTGTTTGTTTCTTGTTAGTTCATCTCTGTTATTTGTGCCTCGTTCATCATTGTCGCATGTTCCTAGGTTATCTTTTTTTTACTCCTTTTCACCCTTCGTCGTCTCCTAGTCTTTGTTTATCCCTGTTGTATGTTTCATGTTTATTCCTTGTTTAACTTCATTTTTTTCTTGTTCAACTTTATTTTTTAATCCTTGTTTATCCTTGTTGTTTTATACCTTTTTCATTCTTGCTGTTTGTTTATTATTGTCCTTCCTTGTTGTTTCTTCGGTGTACAACCATGTTTATTCCTTGTTCATCTTCAATCTTTCGTTGCTTATCCTGGTTGTTTACTCCTTGTTTATCTCTGTGCGTTTCTTTTTGATCCCTCTTGTTTGTTCCTCGTTAATCCCTGTTGTTCGTTCATTCTCCATACCGTCTCTACTCCTTGTTTTTCTTTGTTGATTGTTATTTCTTTACTCCTATTGTTTTTCCTTGCTCA